>CAIGRP010095291.1:0-47113 GCA_903798385.1 Fraxinus cuspidata | reverse complement strand
AATTTTGCCAATCAAACAAGTTAAATAGTGGTAAATGGTTGAAAATAAGGCCTTAGTTTCTTCCTATTTGGATAGTCATTAATTTGAGCATTTACACTTGGTTGTAACTTATTTGTGGAAAAATGTTCCTACTTTCATCGTTCAGCTTCTAGTAAGACCAGTATGGAGCCGAGCACAAATTTTTTTTTTTTTTTTTTCCTTTCTGTTTTTATTTTGTGTACGCGGGATCCTAAAGTTAATGTTGTTTTTGCAGGAGCTGAAGCATGTTAATGAATTTATTTAGTAGTGATAGTTAGTTAATGGATTGTAAAAGTTTCTAATGTTTCTTTCCTGAGTCATGGAGGAGAAAAGTTTACTCTTCAATGAGTCGCAAAATAGGAATGTGCCAAGCTGTCCTAGTGAATACATAATTCCAATCAATGCAGTTCCCAACTTTGGCCAGATCAATTAGATTTTAGCGACAAATGGAGTTGATGTCCCTTGTAGGCTTCACTTCTGATCATTAATGTTGGTTTAGCAAGTATTGAAATATCTCTGTTAACAAAAATGGAGACTCAGGCGGTGAGGATAGTCACACATCTGATGACTTGCATGATTATGAATGCTATATAAGTCTTTTGGCCCAGAAGCATGCTTGTTAGCTGACTCTGTTGGCTATGGAACATGGAGAGGTAATTTTAATTATGCTAACGATTATATCCAGTAGTGCATCGTATTGAACCGTACAATGAGCTAAATTTTTCTCCTTTTTCTTTTTTAATAGTTTCCAAAGTTATCTACCCTACCTTGATTGGTCATGTGACTATATTTTGAGATTCATAGTTATTAATATTTGATGCTACCAAAAATCGTTCCTACTGAACTCCGAGAGCTTGACGATTGAGGATGAGCACGAATGAGGTTTTCAGGTACCTGAAACAAAGGTGTCGAGGTGTGTCCTCGTCGCCCCTCTGATGCTTAAGTCAGAGAGAGAATATGAAGAAACTTTTATGCTGAAAATTGAATGTTAAAGACGTACCTGAATAATGATCAATGGATCCATATTTATAGAGATAGGTAGTGCATTTCATATAGGACTCGACTTGCTAAGTGTTCCTATCCCTCAGAATCCTTCATAAGATGAGTTTCATAGTTTGACTAGGACGTTTAGTGGCATAAACTCCTTCAAAATATAGAAATCCTAGCTTGAGGTATTTCAATAGACCTAGGATTCTTGGAATGTTGATTCAGTTCATGCCCTAGGACACTTTTTGGTTTAGATAAAGTAAATTCTCGAGGATACCACAATGTTGGACTACCGAGGATATATCCCGAGGATTTCCGAATGATGTTATTGCTCCGTCTATGGTCCTCGAGGAACATACTATACCCGAGGACTGTGAATCCTCGAGGACTTTTACATAGTTTTTGGCATGTACTGGTCCTCGAGACTACCAAGCTCGGGGTAAAAACAAAGGCTCATATCAATATTCAAAACTGAATGATAGGACTCCCGTTCGGTTAGTTAACATAAGGGGGTAGGGGTATTTTATCGTGCAAGGTTTGATGCCAATTACATAGATAGGGGGAGGGGTATTCTGTGGGCTGGGTCATATCATGGATCGACCCAGTGGTGGATGACCACAGTAATTTTCTTTAACAGGCCCATGGGATTTCCAGCCCGTTCTCCAAATCATTCTCGTAACTCAAACCTGCCAACTTCAATGCTGTTAGAACAAGCTTATGTCGGCTCAAGCCCAATTCACGACGGCCCTGTGCATGGAAAGAGCCCATTGTTAAATCCAGTGCCTCAAAATCTAATTCAGGTACAAACACTTGCAAAATTCTCTGTACATAGTCCAAACTCAGCTCGTCCCGTCCCTAAAATTCGCACCGGTGGTTCCCAAAATTTTAGATTTGCGAACTCCTTCAACCTATAAGAGACTCACTGTTTCAGAGCTTCTTTTGAAGATGGAATAGGGTTTATGCTTTTGTTGTGATGAGATAAATTCAGTGGGTCATAATTGCAAAAGTAAAGAGTTACAAGTGTTCTTGGTAAGCGACAATTTGGATGAGTTAAGGATAGAAGTACATACAGGGGCTGGCAAAATTGAGACTGGAACTTTCAATTAATTTAGCGGTTGGGTTAACGAAGCCAAAGACAACTAAACCACATGGGAAGATCTCTCAGCAAGATGTCACTGACTTGTTTCATTGTGGGGCAACCTACAATTCTATTAGGATCTGCCTGGTTCAGAATTTAGGAATTCTGTGGTGGACGCAACCGTCTAGGGAGTTATCATAGATACTGTACTATTGGTAGCAGATCGATTCAGAGCCCACTTTGTGAGGTGGCTACATTCCACTTTGACTGTGGCTGAGGCTGTTGCAAGGTATCGCGGTTGTTCGGTAATCTAAAATATGTAAATTCCTGATTATCACCTTGAGGAGAATGTGAATTTTTAGGGTGAGGTAATTATAGGCTTCCATTTGGTTAGTTAAAATTGGGAGGGGGGTATTTGGGGAATTTTATAGAATACGGCTAGGCACCAATTATACAAAAAATGGGAGGGGAATTCTATGGATCATTGAGAAATTGAGAGTATTGTGAGGGAATGACTAACCTCTCTAATGCTGAATATTTCAATGTAATTGTTTTCATTCCGTTGTAATTCCATTTCTACTTCAACTCATTGTCTTTACATTTGGTAAACTATATCAATATAATTCTAAGGTTCACAACTACCGAAATAGTCTTCTTTAATTGGCCCATATCTGTACCTCTTTCTATGCAGTTTTCATTCCTGCAAATCAATCAGACAGAGTTCTATCAGTCACTTGACTATATTTTGATATTCATTAGAAAATATGTGACCTTCCACCAGAGATTGTCACTATAAGAGTTGAAGGAAATATGTATACAGTGATTCATCCGTTTATTTTTGGAAGCCACAAGTTATAGTCATTGATATTCAGCGATAGATGTCAGAAAAATCATAATATTTGCACATGAGAAGAAATTAAAATGCAAGTGCCCAATACTTACAAAAGATGTAGAAGTAATTTGTGACTCGATAACGAATTTAGTAATAACTTAGCTCAAAATTGACGGATGAAGCATGATAAATGTTTTTCCTTACGACTGTTTCCCTAACTGGATACTTAATCAGGTGCATGAGGGTGTTGATAGCCAACGTCCAGGATTTAACAGCCGCTAGACCACGGCTAAGGGCGTACTTATAGTAGCAAGTTCAGAAGAACACTCAGGAGAAGAAAGTTCTCATTTGAGTTAAATGAAGGCATTACATAGTTTTTAAGAAAGTCAAGCACATACATTTCAGAATAATAAATGCAAAATTCATGAATTTTATGTTTAAGTGAAAAACTGTAATATGGATATTCATGAAAATAATCTAATCACGCCTTTGGAAATTCTACATATTAAATTAACATAAAACTCAAAAGACAAACTTTGAAATGTAAAATATATCTACACATCTAACTAAATCGAGTTAGTTTTTACTTCTATTTTAGTGTTAGCCATATACAACTTGTTTCAAGCTTTGATATTCAATCAGTTCATTAAAAATTCTTTCCAACGATGATTAGTTTGGTGAGGCTACCGAGAATGCATGTTTTGAAATTCTCGTCATCTGCCCAATCTTTGATGAGGATGATGAGAATTAATAAACTTAGATTTTTACAATTTTTTTGACAATTTGTTTCAACATTGATTAGTGTGGTTAGGTTGACAAGAATGCATGTTTTCTGGTTCTTGAATTTTAGACAAACATTGACTGTGATGATATAGTTACATTTTTCTACCTTTGCCACTAGGTTTACAGTGACTTCTGTGGTTAATTAAATGTATTGAGTGTTTAGCATCTGATACATCTATTACTGTTTAAACTTGTAATTGATGCCCGTATGTTGTTCTAGAGGAGGAAGTTGGCTGTAGAAATTTTCTACTTGTATAATATATATTATTTTTTGTTGAAATAATGTGAAATATTCATCACACATTAACATAGAATGCAACAAACAAGAAGAATATTGAGCAAAGGAGGAGAAAGAGAGAAGAAAGAAGAGGAAGAATTTAAAGACGAGGATATTTATTTATTTCACATATCGAAGTGTATCTATTACAATGAATAAACCCTTTCTATATAGAGTCTAAACAATCCTAATTTGAGAAAGAAACAAAGTAAATAAACCTAATTTTGTCAAACTAGAAAACATATTAAATAATAACCTTTTTTTTTTTTTAAAACTAGAAAACTATAATAAACTAATATAATTAACTATATTTTATTCCCATCATTTCTCAACGGTTGAGAGAACTCGACACTGATGGGATACACTAAAACTTCATACCCATCCTTTATCTTAACCAAGGGTTGATATTGAACTCTTGACATCAACATAATCATAGTGTGTCTAACACAATGAATAAACCGTTTTTATGTGTCTAAACAATCAAATTTCATAAGGAAGCAAAGTAAATGAAAGTTTTTAGCTGAATTGTTCCTTATTGGGCATATTAGAGCCACCGATATTGCAATTATTTATTTTGCTTGCCCATCTACCATGCTCCTTGGGTTTCTATGGAGCCAATTGACATGTCATAGGAAGCGCATACACTACGTTTCCGTTAGGTGCTCTTTTATATTTGATATGGAAGAAGATTGTCCCATTGGATAATATGTTGTGGTCTATATATCCAGAGTCAAGCTTTCCCTGCTAGGGAGAATGATGGAGATCATAATAAATATTTCGCAACAAACTTGCCAAGGTTGTACAATTAATTTGGAAAAGCAATTAAGGTTTATTTTTAAAGATCTCCTAATATTTTATTTTATTTCTTTAGTTATTTCTTCTTAAATTAGACTAGGTTGAATCCTTGTGAAGAAATGCAAGTTTTTTTTTTTTTTTTTATTACTTTCACACTTTGGTTTTGAATAAAAATACTATTTCTTTCTTATTTTCTTGATCCTCTCTTTGTCCCTCTTCTCTCTCCTCATACTCCTTTCTAGCTCATTAAAATTTGGTGATTATTGATTCTTTGTCAAGTGTGTCAGATGTCATAAACTTAACATATTTGTTGGGGTCCATCACATGTAGTGGGAACCAAAGCTTGGTGAACGTTCAAACTCATTAAAGAAATGGCATTTTGCTATTTATTCCGACACTCGAGTGACTAATGTGTAAGTTCAAATTTTGGTATTATCCGAGTTTGAGGGACTAACATAGCAAATATGATTAAAATTGATTCAATTTCTATTTGTTTCACATTCGGTTGTCGGTGAGCAAAAAATAGAGAGATCAAAGGGCACCAACAGGAAAACAGAGAAGAAAAGGCAGGTTAGCAGATTTCGATGAAATGGCTATATCTTTAAGGTCCAAGTTCTGATTGTCGTGAAATTTGGATAGCAAGTGCACAACTCATTCGGCTTCAAATCTGTATGCTTAAAATCAAGATCGGACAACTCATTTGTGATAAATCTCTACGGAAACAGGGACATTTTTGGTGAGATTTTTCCTTCTCGTTGGATTTGGGTTTATTCCAAGATCATTTATCTTGATATTATCTTTTATTTCTCACATCATTTTGGTGTTTCCTTCCGTAAATTTGCATAACTAGTTGGAGTTTAAAGTGAGTGTTTTGTTCTTGAATACTGTAGTTGTTAAATATTTTCAAAGAATTTGTTGCAAATCAAAAAAATAAAATAAGAAATGAAATACTATCTTTTCCCCTTTAGCCTTATTTCTTGGCCTTTACATAATGAGTATTTGCTTCTTTAGTTATGGCAAATACATGTGTTTTTCTTTAGTTTCTTACGTAGATTTGCAAGTAGACTGGCGTGAAAGAATATATGCTTTTACTTTATGCTGTACAATATCTGTCATTGTTGCTAATATTTCTATTTTCTGTTTCTTCTCCAGATTTCACCTAATAATGGGCGTTACAACACGTAGAAGTTCAAGAGCATCCATAATGGATCTACCGGAGCTCATCATTTTAGAAATTCTTCTACATCTGTCCGTTAGAGGGATTGTAATGTGCAAGTGTGTGTGCAAAACTTGGCAACATCTAATTTCTAGCCATCACTTTACCAAGCATTACTTTGCACGTTCAAAAGCTGGCATTCTAATCCGACCCTCGGATGTTGGAAGAATTTCAAGAATACTTTACTTTATCGAGCCATCTGTAATCAATGTGATTGAATCTGGGCAGCAAGTAATCCTGAAGCTTGATACCAAATTGAAGAGTCCTTTG
The DNA here is from genome assembly GCA_903798385.1 of Fraxinus cuspidata. Lineage (NCBI taxonomy): Eukaryota > Viridiplantae > Streptophyta > Magnoliopsida > Lamiales > Oleaceae > Fraxinus > Fraxinus cuspidata. Next base: position 40,857 of record CAIGRP010095291.1, on the reverse strand, counting down.
CTCAATGTTGACGCTCAAGCGATTGCTTTCCACGAGGGGAATACTAAGAGGAAGCGAACCATTAAACTGGATACCACGAATCACAAGATCATTATAGTGAATTCGTGTAACGGTTTACTTTCTTTGTCTGAGCGCCCTCATAATAACCCAACCATTGTATGCAATCCGGTCACAAATGAGTATATAGAACTTCCAGCTCCTAGCAATGCTGATGAGTGTACGGTGTCCTGTGGATTTGGATTTTGTCGACAGACTAATCAATATAAGGTTCTTAGAGTGTTGTCTCCAGGAAAAAATCAGCATGCTAAATCACAAATTGAAGGAACAACATTCTATCCTTATAAGGTGGTTGAGATTCATACCCTTGGGACCAAATCATGGAGAAACATTGGATTTGCTCCCAGCTTCCAAAGCATAACATCTCCAACCTATCTCAACGGGGTCCTTCATTGGATTGGTGACGGATGTAGCGGGAAGGATCTTGTACTCTCATTTGAGTTTAGCAGTGAGTGCTTCAAATCACTTCCTCTACCTCCAATTAGTCGTCTGAGTAGAACAAGCATGGGAATTATTGGAGAAAGTCTATGTTTATCTGCTACTTCTGGTGTTGATTTGATTGACATATGGGTAATGAAGAGTTGCGGAGTTCAAAAATCTTGGTCAAAGTTGATCTCTATCAATTTTCCAACACTAGGGAGGTGGAATTCTTGCTATTTCCAGCTGATAGGCTGCTGCGAGAAATTTTTCATATTCCTTGAGAACCAGATAATATATTATGATCCTAAAAGAGTAGAATTGAAGACTCTCAGACTTCATAGGATGGGATTTATTTCTAAAGCAGTTGTGTATGCTCCGAGTTTTTTCTCCCTCAAGGATGTGACTGGAGCTAATACTAAATCGATGTAAGATCATCTTCTTGGCATTACTTAATTTACTAGCTAATTTCTAATTTTATTTGTAACAGAATTTATTAGTGCTTTTGTGTTGACTACTATCGTCAATCCTTCCCCCTTTTTAACCCTCATAGACCCCATATACCAATTAAGCAGGAATATAAATTATCTACATTCTTAATGGACATCTTGGTGGTTGGTCATGTCACTATATTTTGATCCATACCTGACCTCTTACCAAATATTTTCAAATATATAGTGATCCATCCACTTATTATTTCGATACTGCCAGTTATAGTTGTTTATATTGAGTGATATTGCTGTTAAAAAAATTGTATTATATATATACGCTACATATATGATTCAAGATCAATACTTCCATGCGAAGTGCACGATAGTCTCATAAATGTTTGAGTGATGCAGTTGGTATTTACTTTTATTTCATTATCAACCTTCTGCAACTCATTTCATGCCATGGTATCCAACCAGTGCACTGTTTATTTCATGATATAGATGTTCGTATGCGAGTTTATTGGGTTCTTACTATTAAAAAAAGCTTCTATTAACTCTGGACGAGAAGTGTAAACCATCTTTAAATAAAGAAATAAAAATACACAGACAAAAATGTAGTCAGTATGTTGATTTAATAAATTTCTCCTAGACCCGCATTTCAGAATATCTAAAGTTTGTACTCCGATTAGTTACCTGATGATGTTTGTAGAGAAATTAATCGAAGCTGATCTCGAGGATACTGAAATTTTTTGTACGTGATTCTGTCCAATTTTTGTTCTCCAGATAATTTGGATAGAGGATCTGTAAAGTCCTATATCTTTCAGTGAACACCATCGGGATTTTTTTTTACCTTGCAATCAATGTGTCATCTCTTACAAAATCAAGCTCTTTGTGTTTGTCCAGTTTGTCTGTCGAGACTAGAACAAACTGTGCTTTCCATGTTATGTTACTTGCTATTCTTAATGCTTTCGTGATATGAAATAACTCTTTTAGCCGTTGAAACAGATCAACTGGATTCAAAGTACCTGGTGATGCTATGTCTATATATCTAAGGGGCGACGGCATAGATGGAATAAAGTTGGTCAATCAGCAGTTTGAAGAATTGGCGTAGGTACTGGTGTAGTTGAGTTCTGAGGTTTAAACAGCTTGAAAAATTGTATTGCAGTTTGTTTATGTACTGAGAATGGTTAGTTGAATAAATGGATATGTTCTTTTAGTTTCTTGTTTACATTCTCTAATATCGAAATCTTCTTTAGCCTTGAATAAATGGATGATGTTTATATTGTAGCGATGAAATTTGAAATGGAAAATTTCGAAAATCTTGCAATTTGCAAGGGCTTATCCATTGCGAAATTCCATAACAGAATTTTAGAGTTAATTGAAGTTTTGAAGCCGTATTCCATTGCAGATTTGTCATTTTTGTTCAAAATTTTGGGATGAAGTTTAAGCTGAATTTTGTTCGCAAAATTCTTATTGATTTGAATAAATTAAAATCTACCACCAACTTAATAACAAGGTTGACACAAATATTGCCAATATAATTTACGCAAACTAATGTTATAAAAGTTTGCAATGGCTTTCGGGATAATATTTGAAATGGTAGTGTGTAACAAACATGTAAATCTCGACAATACATATTTTGTATTTAGATCTACAACTGGAAGCAAATCTTTCACCAAGTCACAAATTTTATGTATGTTTGCTTTTCTTAGATAAATGATGTGCTTGTAAAAAAGGACTTAGCAAATAGAGAGGGATTTCATATAATAATTTAAACATTATTTTCAACACATTTCATTACGTAAAGAGAGTATTAGCTGTTTAATCAAATGTGAGATGTGCTAAGTAGGTGGAGTTGGGACTTATCGCATTTAAAATATGAATATTTGTGTGCAAAATATTAAGTTTTGTCATTTTATTTTGATGCAAACGTTTGTAACTTGGAATCAATACGTGAAATTTTATTGGCAAATCAGGCGACTATGGAAAATTTTATGGAAAAAAAAGTGATAACATGTTCAAATTTTTAATTTATTGAAAATGCAGTTTGTGACTTTTTAATAAATATAACGTAACATGTCACCTTATAATATAGAATCATTTAACATACAACCAAAAAAAAAAATAAAAGCATTATATATTAATATGAAACATTCTGATAAGCATATTGTAAGCTTGGCCAAGGGCCTATGGTGAGAACTTTTAGAAAGTCGGATTGATCGGGAGTCTTTACTCAAGCGATCATAAACAAGAAGAGTGAAACGTAATGAGAGGTTGGGGCCATGGAAAAGAGTTGAGTTGACCCACTTGATGACCGGGAGAAGCAAGATGAATGTTTCGTTAAAAAATAGATAAATCATACATGTGCGACCTTTTAGCCCCTGTTTGATGGCCATTAATTGACAAAAATAAAGTTTTAAATAGTGAATTTTAAAGAATATGTAATTAAAAAGTAAAGAAAAGTTTTGGTTTTATATGCAGAATATTTTATTGTATGAATTAAAAAAAAAAAAAAAAGGACAGTCCATGTCAATTTCTAATACATAACTTGATTTTTTATCTATCACAAGCAAACACTTAAGTAACATCTAAATGTTAGTTTATGATGTTTTTACAAGCACACTATAAGCTTAGCTTAATATTTTCTATTAGAAAAAAGCCAAATCATAAGAGTTTATGATCTTTTAATTAAAACACATCATGTCAGTAAGCTCTTATAAATTTCACGAATATGCACATTTGGCAAGCTGAAAAATTGGCTCGTACGAAATTGTGACCACCATATTGTCACCATAAAACTCACAACCATCAACCCAAAGATGAATTTTCTTATATACTAGTGCGACTATTCAACATCCGAAGAAATTTTACATAATTAGGAAATACGCTACGAAAAAGAATCATAATAGATATCTCAATGCTTCATGTTGCGTTTCTTTTACTTCGCTAAGTTCCTACAAAAACTTGAATCCCATACTCTATCCCCCACCCTCACCCTCCATACTCTCTACACACTCATTAGTAGGTTCTTTTAATTGATTTAAATCAGCCAACATGTCAATCTTGTCAAACTTGGTGAGGCAACTTTGTAAAATAAAAGACATTTGTAAAAATTTACAAATATTAAAGACGTGTATGTAGGTGTTTTACATTTTTCTTGTTTCGGAATAGTGGCTCATTTTCTTCGTGAAGAGACTTCTCCTTTCATTTTCAATTATAATCATTTTTGATAGATATTTTTGATAATATAGTCTGTGAAAATGATTTTTTTGAAGAATGTGATTAAAAAGTAAGAAAAAGTTATTGATCAACATGCAAAACTATTATAAACGAAAGAATGTAAATATATAAACGAAAAGTTATTGATCAACATATGCATAGCTAAAAATAGTACTCTCTATTTTTTTTTTTTTAATAAACTAGTCAAAGTGAAACACGCATTACAAATTATATTAGGTTTTTATTAGTGTAAAAGTTTTATTTCTAGATGTTGGGGTAAATATATAAAAGATATTTATATTGCATATATAAATTGTTTATGAAAAGAATTTTTTATTAGATGAGAAGAATCTCCCTTATACGATATTCATTGTCAAATGAAATCACTGCCACTGCGCTGCCATATGAATTTGTTTTCTAAAGTGCAATAAATAACTAATTACCCATAAGAGAATACATGTCGTGGGAGACATATTCTTTCTTACGGATTATCTAAATTTACAACGAGATAGTAATTTCTATTCATGAACTCGATATTCTTTAATGTGCTGATGAGTGAGATTCGGTTATACAATCAAATACCTTGTTATGTTGGGATCTAATAGAAATCCAAGTGACCACACATTCGCGTTCGGAATCCGTCACCTTGTTAGATTTTTAATGAGTCTCCATAAGTTTTTTTTTGTGAAGAAGTTTAAATTTGAACTTAATATTTGAGGACGCTGAATCATAATTCGTGATTTCATCATGAAAAAATTATTAAAGAAAATGAGAGCTCAAGCGAGAGTAAAATTAGAAGGGTGAAAAGATCATTTTAGCCCCGATCTAATTATTTGACGTCCGACATAAAGACAAGTCAAGAGGATGTAACTGCCAGGAATTGGTAATATTGTTTTTATAAGATTATATAGTTCAAGAAATCAGTTTTCTCACCTTTAATGGTTTTTTACCCATGCAGTCATTATTTGAAAAGAAGACCTTATATTGTAGCTTGGAGTACATCAAAAAAAGAGGTTGAAAGCTTGTAACAATTTAGTCCATGATTTAGAACAATCATGCTACACTAACATATTCGGTGATAGAATTAAAAACAGGGATACTCGACACAACATCATTGGATAGTTTGAAAAAAAACTTAACCGTACTTGTCCAAAACCACGTTTTCAATCCCTATTTTGAGGAGCATTATTAGATTTAGAAACTACAAAAATTATCACGCATCGAGAGTAGTTCCTAAAGCCCTTTCATGTGATTAATTCAAATAAATTGAAACACAAATGTTAATTAATTTTGTGGATCTTGGGACCAAGTCTCTTGAATAAATCTTGAACTTATGGTTCGAAGCAAAATAAAGCAAAGCATTTACTCATACATGTTTAATATACCATAATTATTGTCGAGCAACTTTCTATTAATGCGTTGGGAACAAAAATCGTTGAGAAACTTGTTGATGATAATGTTAAAATATGCCTTGAAAAATGAACATTAATTCTTTTTCGGTGAATATTAATGTTAACACTCAAATACATACTTGTAGAATTAAGGAATTAATTTCTTTCCAATTAAGTTAAATGAATATTTAAATTGTACTTTTATTAAGAATAAATTTAGACCCTAGATTACTTAGTTGATCTTGAAAAAGTGTGAATGAATTTGAGTGAATTAATTTGTACCTTAGATAAATTGAACAATCTTCATCATACATTAAGAAATAAATTTGAGTCTTCGAAAAAGTCTTTATACAAATACTCATCTCAAGGGACAAAAGGGTATTGTAGAAATCCTTTAATATACTTAGGGGCACGATCGATCAAGTAATGATTCTAACTCGGAGGGACTTTATTAAATTATATGTTTATTATAAGTAAATTATAAATAATTTATTATAAGTAAATCTTTTAAAGCTGCCCAAATGAAGTCGTGGTACCTTTGTTTCTGTTTCTTTCATACCGCCAAGTTTCTGATTCTCTATCTTGGAAACAAAGTTACAGCTCTTTCCAAATTCCGCCAATACTATTCAGGTTTGTTTCTCCCTCTCTCGCACACAGACCATGCACTGACTCACCACTCCATGCACACACCAGTAGGAAATTTCAAGAGATTTACTAATTCAATCAACATGTTGGTCTTGTTGACCTTGACATGCTCATTAACTTTGAAAAGAAAACGACTAGAATGTCGAGAAGTCAAAAATTATTGAGGATAAATATCCAGCTCGGATTCATGAAATGAACAATAATGAACCAAAGATGTCATGTAAAAATTTGAAAAAGTTAAAGATGCTCAAATGTCTTTCCTTTGTCTTCCTGGTTTTTGAAATAGTGTAGCTAATTTTCTTCATGAAGTGAAACTTCTTTCAATTTCAAAAGAGCTTGTAGTTTTAGCAGGCTTTATTTCTTTTAGGGCTTGATTGGGAGTTAGTTTTTCTTTTCTTTTCATCGATTTTGACTAGTTTTGGATAACACGGTTTATGAGGGATTGAAAAAGTCGATGCTTGCTAGTTTTTTTGGACACTGATTTTGAATAGTTTAAAATCATCCAAAATCGATGTAGTGTAATTTTGATCGGTTCTCTCAACCTACCAAATCGGCAAATTTTGGCCATTTCTCGTATTAAATTCTAATTTTATCCTTTATAAAATAGATATTTCCAACTAACATATTTTCTTCAAAACTAAATTTTAAGTAAAAATATATTAACTAAAAAATTATTTATTAGCAAAAAAATTACATTATAATTGAAAAAATACTTGTAAGTAAAATATTACTTATAAGAAAAATTACACAATAATTAAAAAATTACTTACAAGTAAAATATCACATTTATGACAAAAAATGTTTATAAAATAAAAGTACTACTAATAAGATAAAAATTCACTTATAAAATATAATATGTTACTTATAAGTAAAAATCACTTAAAAATTATTTAAAAAGTATAAAATTAACTAATAAGTAAAAAATATTAACTTAAAATCTTAAGTAAATATTTAACTTCATTTAATTTTTTAATTTAAAAATTAACTTATATGTAAAAAATTAATATTCTGATTAAATTAAATTAGTTTAATATTTTGATAAATGTTATATTTCTTTAGGAGTTTGTTTCATTTTATCTTCTTTATCCTATATGAAAAGGCTTATTTATAGACTTTGATATTGAATAGGAATTGATATTTTGCCCTTCTAATTTCTTTTATATTTTCTTCCATTTCCTCTCTTTCTTCTTTATCTATCTCTTTTATTCTCACTCTTGTTCTTGGTCATTGTATCCTAGATTTTCCATGGAGTTAGAGGGAGATGTAAACCAGCTCTCTCTTTTTTTTTTTTTTTTGTGCTAATGCACTCTGTAAAGTGCACCTATTTTCCAAATTCAGCAAGTATATCTTAACAAACATGTGGCCAAAGTCACATATTCAAAATGATGACGAGTACATGAAACTAGAAAATGAAGATGCAACGAATTCATCATAAGGTATTAAAACAAGCATTCAACTTCGGCACAACTTCATGACAGCTGCACAAGATTCATAAATCTATTTATTTTTTTGATATCGTGACGCGATTTTCATAAATCTCAAATATTGAAACAAATTAACTTGATTCAAAGTTACTAGCGTTATATGAGGGAGCTAGGATAGAGGTATTAACGTTATTTGCCCATTAGTTTGAAAAATTGGCTTAGGCACTGGTGAAGTACGGTTCTGAGATTTAGCCGGCTTAAATTCTAGATTTTAATTTAAGTCAAAATTAATAATTAATTTTAACTTTATATTTCATTAGCTTCACGACTTTTCAAGCCCATATTTCATTAAATTTTATCAAAATCTACTAAAAATTTGATTTTATAAGTTGTTTGAACAATTATATAATGCAGTTGGTCTACGTACAAAGGATGGTGATTTGAACAAATGGAGATGTGCTTTTTAGTTCCTCGTTTTACATTCTATATACTAAAATCTTCTTTAGCCTTTATTATTATGTTTGGTTTCTTCCACAAATAATTGTGTACATACATTACCTGTGATAGAATATTCAGTTAACTTTAATTGATTATAAATCCTTATTTAGCCTTCCAATTCTTTTTTCCTCACGGATACTCTTGCACACACTGTGCACGACCAAGCACGCATGCCCTCATTGTTGTATTAAGAGACTTAATTCGACCAATAAGTCTTTCGTTTATACCTCGGCGTCCTCGACGTCCTTGCCCACTTTTACAATACGGACTAGGAAAAAAGGTCAAACATAGATTGACGAAAAAATAGCGATCAACCAATGACACGATGCAAAAATTTGGAATTATATATGCACACAGATGTTTTTTCTTATCTCCCTTCTCAATTTCGAAATAGTGTAGCTCATTTACTCTCTCTCATGAAACTCCTCATTTTTCGATCGAACAGATATATCTTTGAGCGGTCCAAGGTCCGATTGTCATGAAATTTCAACACATTGGGCTTCAAATCTGCATGGTTAAGATCAAGATCCGACAGCTCATTTGTGGTATATCCATACTGCAGGAACAACGAAATTGTCTTTGAGATTTTTCCTTCCTGTTGGATTTGAGTTATATTCCAATATCATGTATCTTGATATTATGCTTTTGTTTCTCACATCAGTTTGGTGTTTCCTTCTTGTTGGATTTGAGATTCTAATGTTTTTATTTTATATTGCTTGTCCAGATTTCATCTAATAATGGGCAGAACAATGCATAGAAGTTCGAGAGCATCCATAATGGATCTAACGGCAATCATTATAGAAATTCTGCTACATTTGTAGATTAAAGGGATTGCAATGTGCAAGTTGTGTGCAAAACTTGACCCCATGCCAAGCATCACTTGGCATATTCAAAAGACGGCATTCTAGTCTAACCGTGGGATGTTGGACGAATTTCAAGAACGCATGACCTTATCGAGCCATCTATAACGAATTTTATTGAATCTGGGCGGCAATAAAAATGTTAATTGACAACAAATTAAATGTTGACGCTCAAGCAATTGCTTTATATGAGATTCTAAGAGGAAGCGAACCATTACGTAGATAACAAGAATCACAAGATCATTATAGTGAATTCGTGTAACTACTTCTTTCGTTTGTCTGAGATCCCCCATAATGACCGTTACTACCGTTGTACGCAATCTGGTTACAAATGAGTATTTGAACTTCTCACAGCTGGGAATGTTGACAAGAGTACGGTGACTTGTGAATTTGGATTTCGTCAACAGACTAATAAATATCCGGTTATGATTGCTCAGGAGTAGAACTGAAGACTCTCATACTTCATAGGATGGGATTTATTTCTAAATCAGTTGTGCATTTTTTCTCCCTCAAGATCACCATCTTCTTCTTAGAATCTGATACTAAATCAATGTAAGATCATCTCCTCCTTAGAATTACATAATTTACATGCATTACCAGCGATAGAATATTCAGTTAACTTTAACTGATAATAATTCCTTATTTGGCCTTTCAATTCTTTTTCCCGCACGGGTACACTTGCACACACTCTGTACAACCACGCACGCAAGTCCTCATTTTGTATTAAGAGACTAAGTCGACCAATAAGTCAGTTGTATCATCCACGGCATCCTCAACATCCTTGTCCATTTTCACAATACAGACTTGAACATCAAGAAATCCATTTACTAAGGAAAAAAGGTCCAAAACAGATTGACGAAAAAATAGCATTGAACCAATGACACGATGCAAGAATTTGGAATTATTGGTAGCACACAAATGTTTTTTTCTTGTCTTCCTTCTCGATTTCAAAATAGTGCAGCTCATTTACTTTCTCAAGAAACTCCTCATTTTTTTTATCAAATGGATATATCTTTGTATTCTCATGAAATTTGGATAGCAAGTGCAATCTGCATTGATAAGATCAGGATCCGACAGCTCATCTTTCGCTGTGGGAATGGAGATCTTGTCGGTGAGATTTTTCTTTCTTGTTGGATTTGAGTTGTATTCCAAGATCATGTATCTTGATATTATTTTTTGTTTCTCACATCAGTTTGGTGTTTCCTTCCGTAAATTTGCATAATTATTTGGAGTTTAAAGTGAGAGTTTTGTTCTTGAACACGGTATTTGTTAGGTGTTTTTATAGAATTTGTTGTGAATCGAAAAATTAATATAAGAAATGAAATACTCTATTTTTCCCTTTAGCGTTTTTCTTGGTCTTTGCATTTCCAGTAAACAAATTGGTTGGTTTTTCTATTTTTCTGTAATATCCAGTTACTTTTAATTCATTATAATTCTTTATTTGGGTTGTGGATGAAAACTAGGCCTTGAGGAAAATTTATTCATTACTTTTTCTGAAGTATATTATTTGAAATCAACCCAAAGCCCTGTTCTTTCTTATCATTTTGGCGACGAAAGGGAAGGAAAATATTCAGGAAAACTGGTTCTTGGTTACAAGGGATAAAACACAAGGTATTGAATAGGAAAATAAAACTTAACTTCGGATGAAAGTTTCAAGTTTATGTATCATCTCCATTTCGTCCTTTTTTTCCCCATAAACAAGTCTACCTGCTTCTTTAGTTATAGCAAATACATGTGTTTTTACTTTAGTTTCTTATCTTTACATAGATTTACAAGTAGACTTTCACATGCTTTTACTTTATGCTGTAAAATAGCAGTCTATTGTTGCTAATAGTTCTATGTTCTGTTGCTTGTCCAGATTTCACCTAATAATCGGCATAACAACAAATAGAAGTTCAAGAACATCCACAATAGATCTACCGGAGTTCGTCATTATAGAAATTCTGCTATATCTGTCCATTAAAGGGAATGTAACATGCAAGTATGTGTTCAAAACTTGGCACCAACTAATTTCTAGCCCTCACTTTGCCGAGCATCACTTTGCACATTCAAAAGTCAGCATTCTAGTCCTAACCTTGGATGTTGGACGAATTTCAAGAGTGCTTGACTTTATCGAGCCGTCTGTAAACAATGTGATTGAATCTGGGCAAGTAAAAATGATGCTGGATACCAAATTGAAGAATCCTTTGCTCTGGTTTATGCAATCCGGCTAAAAATGTGTAAATGGAACTTCCAGCAGCTAGCAATGCCGATGAGAGTACGGTGACTTGTGAATTTTGATTTTGTCAACAGAATAATAGATATAAGGTTCTTGGAGTGTATCTCCAGGAAACATTCAGCATGCTAAATCTCAAATTGAAGGAACAACGTTCCATTCTAATAGGGTGGTTGAGATTCATACCATTGGGACCAAATCATGGAGAAACATTGGATTTGCTCCAGGCTTCCAATGCATAACGTCCCAACCTTTCTGAAAGGACCCTTCATCGGATTGGTGATGGATGTCGTGGGACGGATCTTCTACTCTCATTTTAGTTTAGCAGTGAGTGCTTCAAATCACTTCCCCTATCTTCTTCTTAGCATTACTTAATTTACGTGCATTACCTGTGATAGAATGTTCAGTTACCTTTAATTGATTATACTTCCTTGTTTGGCCTTTCAATTCTTTTTCTTGCACATATACACTTGCACACACTCTGCACAACCATGCCCGCCCGCCCGCCCACCCACCCACCCTCATGGTTGTATTAAGAGACTTAATTCGATCACTAAATCAGTTGTGTCATCCTTGGCGTCCTCAACATCCTTGTCACACTTTGAAAATACAGATTAGAATGTTGAGAAATAGATTTGTTAAGGAAAAAAGGTCCAAGATCAAGTGTCAAAAAAAATAGCGATGAATCAATGTCACGATGCAAAAATTTGGAATTATAGATGTCACACAAATGTTTTTTCTTATCTCCCTTCTCGATTTCGAAATAGTGCAGCTCATTTACTCTCTCTCAAGAAGCTCTTCATTTTCCAATCAAACAGATATATCTTTGTGTGGTCCAAGGTCCGATTGTCTTGAAATTTGGATAGCAAGTGCACAACACATTCGGCTTCAAATTTGCATGGTTAAGATCAAGATCCGACAGCTCATTTGTGGTATATCAATACTGCAGGAACAGCAATATTGTCGGTGAGATTTTTCCTTCTTGTTGGATTTGAGTTATATTCCAATATCATGTATCTTGATATTATGCTTTTATTTCTCACACCAGTTTGGTGTTTCCTTCTGTAAATTTGCATAATTGATTGGAGTTTAAAGTTAGTGTTTTGATCTTGAATATGGTAATTATTAAATATTTTCATAGAATTTGTCGCGAATCAGAAAATTCAAATAAGAAATTAAAAACTCTATTTTTCCCTTTAACGTTTTTCTTGGCCTTTGCATTTCCAGTAATCAAATTGGTTCGGTTTTATTTTTTATTTCTTTTCTTCTATATCATTTTGGCGATGAAAGGGGAAGGATACTATTCAAGAAAACCTTCATTTGGTTTTTGTTTACAAGGGGAAAAACACAAGGTATGGAATAGGGAATAAAAAAAAAAAAAAAACTTAACTTCAGTTTCAGGTTTATGTATCATTTCCATTTCGTCCCTTTTTTCATAAACATGTCTATTTCCTTCTTTAGTTGGAGCAAATACATTTGTATTTTACTTTACTTTCTTATTTTTACATAGATATGTAAGTAGACTGTGTGCGAAAGAATATACGCTTTACTTTATTCTGAATTATTGCTAATATTTCTATTTTCTATTGCATGTCCAGATTTCACCTAATAATGGGCACAACAACGACCCATATAAGTTCTAGAGTATCCATAATGTATCTATAGGAGATCATCATTATAGAAATTCTGCTACATCTGTGACTGTAATGTGCAAGTCGTGTGCAAAATTTGACATCATCTAATTTCTAGCACCCACTTTGCCAAGCATCACTTTGCACATTCGAAAGTCAGCATTCTAGTCCATCCTCGGATTTTAGACAAATTTCAAGAATATTTTACTTTTTCGAGTCATCTGTAATCAATGTGACTGAATCTGGGCCACAAGTAAATGTGAAGCTTGATACCAAATTGAGGATTCCTTTGCACAATGTTGATGCACAAGCGATTGCTTTCTATGAGCAGGAAAACTAGGAGGAAGTGATCCATTAACCTCGATACCAAAAATGACAAGATCATTATAATGAATTCACGTAACAGCTTACTTTGTTTGTTTGAGCCCCCTCCCCCGTTGTATGCAATCCGGTTATAAATGAATATATGGAACTTCCAGCAGCTGGAAATGCTGACGAGGGTACGGTGACTTGTGGGTTAGGATTTTGTCAACAGACTAATAAATATAAGGTTCTTAGAGTGTTATCTCCAGGTAAAAATCAGCATGATAAGGAACAACATTCTATCCTAATGGGGTGGTTGAGATACGCACTCTTTTATTTATTTTTTAGACACACTCTTGGGACCAAATCATGGAGAAACAATGGATTTTCTCCCAGCTTCCAATACATAATGTCTCCGACCAATATGAATGGTGTCCTTCATTGGATTAGTGACGGATGTAGCGGGATGGATCTTGTACTCTCATTTGAGTTTAGCATTGAGTGCTTAAAATCACGTCCCCTACCTCCGATTAGTTGTTTGAGTAGAATATGCATAGGAAAAATTGGAGATTGTCTATGTTTTTCTGCTACTTCTAGTGTAGATTTAATTGACATATGGTGTTTGAAAATCATGGTCAAAGTTGATCTCTATCAATATTCCAACATCGGGGAGGTGGAATTCTTGCTATTTCCAGCTGATAAGCTGCTGCAAGAATTGTTTTATATTCCTTGAGAACAAGATAATATATTATCATGACGATAAATCATCGTGAGAACTTATTATTCCTCACATTTTTGTCTCTCTCCTGCCCCTCTCTCTAATATAAATTGAACTGTTCAATCTCATTATTCCACATAGACGGTCACATCACCGATGATTTATCATATAAATAGCATTGTTCTTGCACAAAATGTTTGACTTATGCAGTTGGTTTTTACTTTTATTTCAGTGTCAACCTTCTCCAACTCATTTCAAGCTTCAGTATCCAACCAGTGCACAGATTATTTCATGATATAGATGTTCTTATGCAAGATTAGTGGGTTCTTACTACTGAAAAAAAGTTTGTTCTTAACTCTGGATGAGAAATGGAAACCATCTCTAAATAAAGAAATAATAAGACAGATATGAAAAGGTAGTCAGAATGTTGATTAAAATTTTAATTTTCATGAATTAAATAAATTTCTCTTTGATGTATATTTCAGAATATCTAAGTTTTGTACTCAAATTAGTTACTGATGATGTTTGTAGAGATTAATTGAAGCTGATCTCAAGGATGCTGAAATTTTATGTGCGTGATTCTGTCCAATTTTCATTCTTCGGATAATTTGGATAGAGACTTGGTAAAGTCCTATATCTTTCAGAACACCATCTGCATTTTTTTATTGAAGGTGTGATGGTATTTTGAAGGCCTTATTCCATTGCAAGTCGTCATTTTTTAGTCAAAATTTTGGGATGAAGTTCATGATGAATTTTGGTCGCAAACTTCTCGACTTCATAACAAGGTTGACACGAATATTGCCAACATACTTTATAAAAAATCAGTCGCGAAAAAGTTTGCAATGGCTTTCAGGATAATATTTGTCAAAAATCCTTTAAATGGTAGTTTGTAACAACATGTACATTGCGACATTGCGTATTTGTATTTAGATCTACATCTGGAAGTAAAATGAGGATTTCCTTGAGAAAGTGAATGAGCTGCAGTATTTCGAAATCAAGAAGGAAGACAAGAAAAAAGATTTTTGTGCTATCATAATTCCAAATTTTTGCATCCTGTCATTGCTTCATCGCTATTTTTTTCGTCAATCTATTTTGGGCCTTTTTTCCTTAATAAATCAAATTCTCGATGTTTTGGTCCGTAGTGTTAAAGTGGCCAAGATGTTGAGGATTCTGAGGTTGACTCGACTGACTTATTGATCGAAATAAGTCAATTAATACAATAATGAGGGTGTGCATGCGTGGTTGTGCAGTGTGTGCGCGTGCATATCCGTGCGAGAAAAAGAATTGAAAGGCCAAATAAGGAATTATATTCAATTAAAGTTAACTGAATATTCTATCACTGGTAATGCATGTATACAATTATTTGAAGAAGCAACCAAACATATTAATAAAGGCTAAAGAAGATTTCAGTAATAGAAAATGTTAAACGAGAAACTAAAAGCACATATCCATTTGTTCAAATCACCATCTTCTGTACATAGACAAACTGCATTATATAATTGTTCAAACAACTGTTTAAACCTCGAAACAAAATTGCACCATTACCTAAGCCAATTCTTCAAACCGCTGGGCGACCAATGTTAATACCTCTAACCTATCTCCCTCGTATAAACAAAATTGGCATCACTAGGAATTTTGAATAAAGATGATTTGTTTCAACAGTTGAGATTTATGAAATTCATATCTTGATATCAAAAAAAAAAAAAAATTCAGATTTATGAATCTTGTGCTACATCTGTCCATTAAAGGGATTGTAATATGAAAGTGTGTGTGCAAAACTTGGCAACATATAATTTCTAGCCCTCACTTTTCCAAGCATCATTTTGCACATTCAAAAGCTGGCATTCTAGTCCGACCCTCGGATGTTGGACGAATTTTAAGAGTGATTTACTTAATCGAGCCATCTGTAATCAATGTGATTGAATATAGACGGCAAGTAAACATGAAGCTTGATACCAAATTGAAAAACCCTTTGTGCGATGTTGATGTTCAAGCTATCACATTCTATATATGAGGGGAATACAAAGAGGATGCAAACCCATTAACCTGGATACTAAGAATACAAGATCATTATAGTGGAAAAGATAAATCACAAGTTTTTCATTATCTTTCTTGGCAATAAATCCAGTGCTCTCTTTCCAAATCCCATCAATATTATTCTAGTGCTCTCTTGGTAAATCCAGTACTCTCTTCTCAAATCACAAGTTTTTCATTACAATAAATCAAGTACTCTCTTTCCAAATCCCATCAATATTATTCTAGTTTCTCTCTCATACATCCACGTACGCACTCCGAACGCCTACCCACCCGCTCATGCTCATTTAGTAGGCTATTTTAAGAGATATAATTCGGCCAAACATGTGAGTCTTGACATAGTTGAGATCTCTCAACTTTGGCAATAAAGATTAGAACTTGGAGAAGATCAAGTTCACTATGATAAAAGATTGAGCACAAATTCATGAAACAAGATAGCGTTGAACTTAATACATGATTGGAAATTGTGGGAATATTGAAAACGAGGAAATACTTTTCTCTTGTCTACTTGTCGAGTTCGAAATATTGTAGTTCATTGTTTTCGTCAAGTGATAGTTGTCATTGTTGGGAGATTTTAAGGATATAAACTACACACAACACAAACGGAAGTCAAAATTTTTTACCTTAAAAATATATGTGGAATTGAGCTGCATTTGTGATCTTGTTGAAGTAATATATTTTTCACTCTCAACTTTGTATGGCTATTTTTTAACCTTTGTCCTAGTCAAACACATTCTACACTTTTCCTGTTTTGAAGATAGGAATTCGTTTTAGGTTTAAGTTGGGACTACAACTTAGGTAATTAATGAACCTTATCATTGTTTATATATTGTAATGCACTTTTCCAAGAATCAAAAACTGTCATGTTCCCATTTTTTAGTAATTATATAATTTTCTTATAGTTTTATTAGGGTCGAGGTATTAATGCCAATAATTGATTTAAGAGAATGATGTACTTCATGTGAAATGTTGTTTGAATCAATAATCTTAAAAGGTGTAGTTTAGTAAATAGTTTATATGGAAACAGACAATGAACAGGTAATCAAACCTTGTTTGCCTTTCACGAAAGAGGCTATTGTTGTCTTCCGCTATGTTGCTCGGACTCGGGTGCGGGTGTCGGATATGGGTACATATCCAAGCGTCGGATCCTTCTCATTTTAAAAATTAAGATATGGGGATATGGTTAAAAAGGATCCGAATTATGGATAAGGATAAGNTCGGGTGCGGGTGTCGGATATGGGTACATATCCAGAAGTCGGATCTTTCTCATTTTAAAAATTAAGATATGGGGATACGGTTAAAAATTATCCGAATTTTGGATAAGGGTATGGGGACACGTTTTACAATTTATCATCATCATCATCATCATCATCATCATTTTTCTAAAAAATGATTCAATTAAAGCAAACATTTACAATATTAAAACAAAACAACAAATTACTGCAATACAAATGTTTAATTTAATGATAAAATCCAAATTCAAACAAAACACCGTTCAAAATACCCCTAAACCTATCGTCTCCTTTCTGTCGGGGAAAGTTCTCTGCGCGTGCTTTCTCTCCATCATCTTTCCCTTTCTGCCTGCTGCCTTGCTCCTCCTGTTGCGCTTTCTTCTTCTACATCATCTTCCCCTTTCTGCCAGCTACCGCAAGACTCGAAATAAAAGCCCTTTTCTGCCGTCGTCCACTATGTCTTCTCCATGCCGTCCATTGTCTTCTCTGTTGCAGTGTCCGAGTGAAAGACCAAGTATCCGACCATATCCCGTATCAGTATCCGTGTCATGTCGTGTCGACACTGGTACTTCTCCATTTTTAATGAGTCCGAGCAATATAGGTCTTCCGGTCCTCTTGACTCCACAACTATCATGTTGTTGCGATGTCGTTAATAGACAAACGTTGTTCTGCATCAAAACCTCCAAGTGTCAATGTAGTTGTTTCATCTTTAGTGGCTGTGTCAACAAGTCTACATATCGTTGTAGCTGTGCATGTGCATCACTTAACATCAGTTCTGCCATATGATCTCACGAACCTCAGAACATAATGAGCTTTGATATCAGTATGATGCAGTGCGAAGTGTCAAAGATGCAAAAACTCCAACGATCCATTGATCATGAGAATATCGGATATTTGGACATCAAGAATTCATTGATTTTTCGTAAAGAATATCGAAAAATTCAACAATATCTGAGAAAAATCTTAATCTCATTAATAATTATAATCCTACCAAATTAAAGTATAATCCAAGAAGTGTTTAGATACTAATCCTAGTAAAGGAAAACTCTAAAGCCTGATTAAGGACATAAAGGCCCCTAATGCCTTAAAATGGAGGAAATTAAGATACAAATAAGAAAAGTAGAATAATTAATAAAAATTGGCCACTAGCTAGTTATTGTTTGTTCTTCATAATTTTCAACGGAATCTGTCCATTTGCATAATTTTTCTTTTGACATTGGATTGTTGCATTCTAATTACTGTGGCATATCTTCAGCCCACACCTTTATTGACCCTATTCCTAATTTATATGAAAACCCAAAATCAAGAGAATTACTTTAAATAATGAAAATTACGAGCTTATTAATTTGTTGATGGATATGGTAGACAAAAAAACTGTAAAGATGGTAGTGTTTATGTGGCACTCTATCCTAAATAGGTTAGAATAAAAATTCAGGTTCACTTTGCATTTATACTCGTGTATTTGATTGAGAATCACACTTGAATGAAAACATTGTTTTCAATATAGTATAATTATTTCCTTATGTGGCATTTTCAAACTACCGGTACTACAATCAATTTTGTTGGTCATGCTACTATATGTTTTTATGGAGGCAACTATGGTCACAGGAGGCGTATACAATGTTTCCTTCATGAGCTCACTATTGATACTAAATCCCAAAAAAAGATACCCCCATTTGGGAAAAATATGTTGTTGTCCATCTTCGTTGAAGTCGAGTTTGATCAGCCATGGATAATGATGGAGGTTGTAGTAAATATTTTGTGAAAGACTTGCCAAGTTTGGATAATTGATTTTATGAAAATAAGTATTTATTAACTATTATAGATTTTTAAGTCTTTTATTTTATCACTTTAGTTGTTGTTTTCCCTTAAATTAGATTAGATTGGACCCTTGTGTAAAGAAAGGTATGCTTTATATTACATTCACAGCTTGATATTGAATAAAAAAAAAACATTTCTATTTTCTTTACTCTTTCTTGCTTCCCCCCTCCTCTCTTTTCTCTGACTCCTTTCCTGCTCTTAGACGATTTGGTGTTTGTTAATTCTTTGTTAAGTGCATATGCTATCAGAAAATCTAGTGCATTTTCCTTAAACAAGCATCTAGTTAATTTGTGAAGCCTTCACTGAATATGTATAATTACAACCTACATTAGTTAGTGCATTTGAATTGTAAGCCTTGAAATATGAAGAAATTTAATTTACTTACATGTGAGTGTGTTTGGATCGTGAATCTTAACACTATTATTTTACTTCCCAAGTCGTGCTTTGGTATTTTCTTCCATAAATTTGCGTACTTTGTTAGAGTTGAAGTGAGTGTTTTGTTCTTGAATATGGTAATACTTAAATATTCATAGAACTTATAACGATTCAAAAAAATAAAACAAGAAACGAGAACTATCTTCTTTTTTTTTTTTTCACTCATTCAAACCCACATGCACGAACTCTGCACGCTCATTTTGAGATCATAAGTAGTGGGGACGTATAATTTAGCTGTGAGTGCTTCAAATCACTTCCACATTCTCCAATCACCTGTTAGAGTAGAATATACATGGTAATAATTGGCGATTTTATGTGTTTGTTTGCAATTTCTGTAGGTGATTTGTTTGACAATCGGGTGTTCAAAATCTTGGTCAGAGTTGATCTTTGCTATCAACATTCAAACACTGGGGAGGTGAAATCTTTGCTATTTCCAGCTGATCGGCTGCTGCGAGGAATTTTTGATATTCCTTGAGAACAAGATGATATATATTATTGATCTTAAAAGAGAAGAATGGAAGACTCAAGATTTTATGGGATGGCATTTATTTCTGAAGTAGCTGTGCTTACTGCGTGTTTTATCGCCTTCAAAGATGTGACAGGAGCTTATACTAGATCAATGGAAGACCATATTTCTTCTTAACATCACTTAATTTACTGGCTAGTTTTTATTTGTAACAGATATTATAGTGCTAGTTTGTGTTGACTACTATTGTCAATCCTCCCCCTCCAAACCTCGTAGATTTTCTCTTACCAAATATTATCTATATAAATGTAAAATGAAATATGTATATAGTGATCCGTCCTCATATTATTTAGATGCCACAGGTTATAGTTGTTGATGTTTAGTGATTATATGCTAATAGGAAAATACAATATGTACACAGCTAGAGATTAGATCAACGATAAATACTTGTACGCAAAGTGCACAGTACTTGCACAAGATGTTTGTGGCTCAAGAATAAAACTACTAATAACTTAGCTCAAAGGTGGCCAGTTGAATCACGATAATTTGTCGATCTTAAGATTGATTTTGTCCCATCAAGATACGTAATCTGATGCTAAACGGTATTGATGGCTGTTTTCTAGGATTTGACAACATGTAGGCTGATGAAAAGGGTGTAATTATAGTAGCCTGTCGACACACTTTCTTAAGCATCCAACTCGAGTACATGACCTCAAAGATAGAAAAGATAGAACATAGTTTGTATATGAGTTATACTGTTTCTGAATCTTCTTGAGAATACTTGTGTAGGTGAATGTAAATTATAGTGAATTGTCATTATGTCTACTGCGATTTATTCCTTTTTATAGTTTACACATTTTAACATCTAGTAATATACTAGAAATAGGTCCTTAATTGATGCTGTTGGTTTTTACTTTTATTACAGTGTCAAACTTCTGCAACTTATTTCAAGCTTCAATATCCAACCAGTCCACCAATTATTTGACGATGTAGATGTTCTTATGCAAGCTTATTGAATTCTTCATTACTATAGAAAACAAGTTACCTCTTGATGAGAAATGGAAAAATTCAGAACTGAAAAGTTGGTCAGCGTCTTGATTCAAAATTTGATTTTCATCTAGACATGCATTTCAGAATACCTAAATTTTGCACTCAAATTCGTTACCTGATGATGTTTGTAGAGAAATTAAATGAAGCTGATCTCAAGGATACTAAAATTTTATGTGCGTCATTCTGTCCAATTTTCGTTCTTGAGATAATTTGAATAGAGACTTGCATCTTTCAGAGAACACCATCTGCATTTTTTTACCTTACCAATTCACAATGCTTTGAGAAATGTTTTAAATGATGTATTAGAATAATGCTTCTTAGCCATAACTCTCCAACTCTTGAAACAGATCAACTAAGTTCAAATTACCTTGTGAGATGAAGTCTCCTTATCTGTCGTGGGAAGCATAGGTGGATTCAGACTGGTCATCCAGTGAAGAATTGGCTCAAGAACTGGTGCAGTTGAGTTCAAAAGTTTAAATATAAGAATTATATAAGCAATTTGTTTATATACTGAGGATGATGTGTTGAGCCAAAGGCTAACCACTTTCAATTCCTTGGGCACGTATGTATGTATGAATAAACGAACTTATAATGTGCAAAATTATTTGTAGCGAGAATGAGAATGATTTTGAAAAAAATAAAAAAGTTTGAGAAAAAATGAGTTTTAGAAAATTGGGGCAAATGCTAGTGGTTATTTTAATTCAAAAACTAAAGTAATAATTTCCAGCAGAATATGATTTGCAATTTTCATGTAGTTTTATTTATTTTCTGTAACTTTTCTACTAAATACAACAATTGCATAGTTCTTGTTCATTTTTATCACTGCGAATGCTTTAAGAAAAAACTTTAAAATTTATTGCGGAAATATCAATAATATTTACTCACATTAAATTAAGTAACATTGAGTTTTGTTTTTTCTAATGTTTAATAATTATTCTGTTAACTTCAGTGACACTAAGTTACAGTTGCTCATATGACAATTTCTAAAGATAAAACTTCATTGTGCTCTACAATAGCTAATAAGGGAAAATACCAAGAAAGGAAGAAAGAAATGATTTATGAGTCTCAGCCCAATGTGAGTTTGAGAGTATGCTTCGTATATTTTATAAAGTTGTTGGTACATAAAGTTTTTTACTAGATTCACAACATCTCTCTAATTTTAACACTGTCATAATTGATACAATTTTCCTATTCTGGCACACAATTTTTCTAATCTGTTAAGGGAATTTACAAGTTGATTATGTCCTTGATTGTTCCAATTGCTTGAAGAATGAATCTCGGCTTGTGAGGCTTGATTTCCTCTCTTTGACCTTGCTTTGATAGTGTATAGGTTTGGTAGTTGGAATTCCTTTTGTGTATAATCTGGTTGGATTTCCTTTTGAGCCAACTTAACATATTTGTTGGGTTCGAGTTGTCCTTGAATCACTTCACATTTCATGCTTCTCTTTGAATTCGCTGGTATTGAGTTGTTGACCTCGCCTTATTGTAAGTGTTATGTACTTGGTGCAATCAACTTTGAATATAAACACTTTTAATATATATATAATCAATGCATATTCATGACGATATCTATTATTTAATTGAATTAATATTTTAATAAATTAAATAATAGAATTCGTAGATTCAAGTTTTGGTGATTTATTAATCACAAGGAATTGTGATTGCGAAATATAAATTACATATGACTGAATCTTAAATTGTATGTAGTCGAAGTACTAACGAGATACGTATATCGATATTATGGATAGATCATCACATGTGCCATTTTTTACTTGCGAAGTAAGTAGCTGATCTCACAAGTTAAAGCGTGGTGACATTTAAATGAGCACGTGGATGTTTTGTTATAGAACAAAACATTAGAGGTCCGCTGGGGAGATTCTACATGAATAACTATCTGAGTATCAGTGGCTAATCTCTAACGTTCGGTAGTGAAATTTGTCATTTGACTTGAGGTCATTATAGTACCTTATACGAGGACAATCATACTTTGGTGATGTTGGATATTACTCTACCAATGATCGCTAATACGACATCGTTCGAATGTGTCAAGAATCATATGAAAGTTGTGAATGATTAATAGAGAATTCGTCACTTTTAGATAGTACGAGATTATAATCTACATTTTATACAGTTAAGTTGATAATGAAATATTTGAAAAATGTGAAATCATAAGTCAAAAAAGAGTTTTCGACTTATATTGACGTAACAGTGGGATAAAATGTATAATCGATAATTGAGATTGACACATATTCATATCTCGTAATTGATCGGATCATATTGACGAAATGATTATAGTTTTACAATAAACGAATAAGTTTGCTTTTGTCACACCACGTGACATTTCCCGTCACATGTATTGCCCGACACATTGCTAGATGTCAATTTGGAATGAAGAATGTGAATTAGTGATAAATTAAAATTGGTGTTTTAATTTATCGATTTTGATTAGATCAAAATAATAATTCACGTCGTTAGATATCGTGATTGAGAACCTAGTGAGTTACACACAAAAGAGAACTTGAAGAATGAGATTGACGAATTAATTAATTAACAAGTGTTTGATAATTAATTGAGTTGCTTATTAATATGCCGAATTAATTAATTGGATTAATTAATTCATTTGACCAGATTTAATTAATTTGATTAATTAAATATTGAATTTGGTTAAGTTTAAGAGACGAGTCAAGCCCGCTTGAACTTATATTAATAAGTTGGTAAGGTTTGAAAACTGTAAGGAAATTATTTTTGCTAGCACAATAAAAGAAAATCATAGTCGTCATTCTTGTTCTCTGTGTGAATTACTATTGGAGGCTAGACAATTGGACAGCTTGGATTGCAGATCGTGATTATACGTATTCGATAATCAGCAAAGAAGCTTGTAGAATTCATCAAATGTATTATTTTTATTGTGTTGTAACAAAGTGCTACTTTGAATGAAATGGATAAATTGCGGTTGTTGTCCCGAATCTTTACTTCCTTTTGAACATCTATCCCCAATTTTATTTCTTAACATATGTATCCTTAACCTTTAACAAATTAGCAGCCGTTGTCCTCAATAATAGTCCTCAAAACAATTATCGGAAGAACTTGGTCATCGATGTGAACAGGTTGGCTGGCGACGATTGGGGATAGGCTAGAGTTGATGGCATGGGGGCTTAGTTTTTTGGAAGTTAAAGATGAAATGATTTATCCATTTTCTTCTTGTGCTTCTTGTCTATTTTCAAGACAGATTGACGGCAAGTTTGGATGTGGAACGATTATCAAGGACAATGACTACTAAATTGTTAAAAGGTTAAGAATAAAAATGCTATGAAATAAAGGTTTGATAGAAATGTAAAATGTGTAAAGATTGGGGATGGAGACTACAATTTATCCAAATAAATTTGCACTTTTAATATATTTCACATAATTTTTTATTTTTCATTTCTCCATCTTCACTTCTATTTTACTTAATCATGAATAAATTTGAAAAAAATAAATATAAATAATGTAAAATAAATACACATTGATTTGTGAGTAATGTTATTCACTACCACTAGTCGCTCATAACATACACATGACAGTTTGTTATTTGATATAAAAAGTAATAACAAACTGTCATGTGAATACTACGTATGACGACTACCGATTGTTTCAATGTGAATAGCAGTATTCCTCGAAAAATCTGATCATGCTGGAATTGAATTCGAGTTTCGATCGCGACAAACTGGCCATGTTTTATACACTACTTATAAGTAATAACTAAAAAAAAAAAATTGTTATTTAGCCAAACTAGATTTTCCAAGCATCAAAATAAAACCAGAAAAATGAGTAATGGCCACTCGCTTCCCACATTCTCTTCTATTACCCTTCCAAACCCAAAACCATAACGTGCCAATGGCCTCAATCTCACAATCTCCATTCGTCTCTTCCCTCAAACCCACAAAGAAGAGTTATGCTCATTCTCCAAATCCCAAAAACTTCTTTACATTTAAGAACTTCAAGGTCTCATCCTCTATAGGCCCCTCCAACCCAGAATCTTCTCCAAATTCTCAAGAAAACCCATCAGAATCCCCGCCCCCGGATACAGACACAGTTAAGCTCGCATTTGCCAAAGCTAAGGCATATAAGAACTCCGTAAATTTCAACAGCCCACCTCCAAAGACTGTTCTAGAATCGTTTAATGAAGTTAACAGAAAGAACGATGGGTTAGAATCTGATGAAATTCAGGATGATACAGCAAAGGACTATGAGAATAATAAAGGGGTTGTCGGAATTGAATCAACTATTTCAAGAATTGTTCAAAACCCTGTTACAGGAGAGAAAAAGATTGATGATTTGGATGAAATTAAGGATAATGATGCGGAGAAAGAGGTTCCATTGGCTGTTAAACTTGCATTGGAAAAAGCAAAGGAGTATAAAAAGAACAATGGTGTCACGGATACTAGTGCTGTAAGAGTTGGGGGCAGTGAAACATTAGATTCAGGTATTGTTTCTAAGAAATTTATGGAGTTTTTATCTATATGTGACTTTACACAATCCTTGACTGGTTTATTATTTGCTTTTTTGTATTTCTGAAAATCAAAATTCCCTACATTTTTCTTATCGTATTAAGGGAAATATTCCAAATTTGCCCGGATGAAATGTTACCCCTCTAGTTGAGAAAGTTAATAGTAAAACTATTTATTCCTAATTAATTTCTTTGCATTTTGATTTGGCTTTATAAATGATGTCATTCTTATTAATATGTAACTTCTGTAATTTTTGAGCCACTAATTTGTAGGAAAATAAACAATCATTTTTCTGTATTATTCCTTAGAAGTTTTGTAATAAACTTAGTTATGCTGAGACGTGTCATGCAATATGCTTAGACAGAGGTTCCATTGGTGATGAAAATGAAAGAATTTGAAATGGATTTAAGGCTGAAAATATATGTGCATTAATGGGTAGGACTCAAGGGAAGGAATGTGCAAAGTGTTGGAGATAAGCGACCTAAAAAGAATGCCAGTAAGGAGGAATTGACAATTTCAAGTATTGATTTTGTGGGGCTTGAATTCTCGGATAAGAGGAAGAGCAGGGGGTTGCCTGCGGGTTTGGTTCCAATGATGGACACTTTTCCAGAAGGGGATCTGCCTGAAGTAGAGATACTCATTGGAGATAGTACTAAGTTTGGAGATGCTGCAGCAGCATCAAAGCCAATGCCAACAAAAGAAGATGATGCTGATCTCTATAAGCCAAAGGTTTCCACATGGGGACTTTTCCCAAGACCAAACAACATTTCGAAAACAGTAAGATATTTCAGTCTTTCAGGGTACTTAAAAATCTTATTCATATGTTTCCTCAAGCCATTTATCTCCAAATTTTCTTTGTCTACTTTATCTCACTTCTTCATCTCTTGTCATCAACATGCAATAAATGCCCCTTGTCAATCTTGAAATCTCTACTTTTCAACATGCACTGAGTTGTAAAGGTAGGACTTAATTATGATGGTATAGATTGGCTGTTTTTCTGGGCGGATCTTCTTGATGCACTGAAAGTGTTTTTTAGAATTGATATTCAAAACCTTTTTTTTTTAATCCGCGGATATTTCTAGAAGTCCTTGAAAAATATCCATTTGATTTGTGTACCTTCCCTCTTTTAAATTTATTTAACAATGTGTTTGACTAAGCTGTGACTTTATCTGTTCTCTAATTTCTCTAGAAATAATCAACCCTGTAAAACTATGTGAATTACTAGTTATAATTTACTTTTACTGGTGTTTAGTTCGGTGGTGGAAGAAATATACGCCCAGGAGAGGCACTTGAAACAGCAGAGGATAGGGCTGCTAAAGAAGCACGTACCAGGCAGTTGCTAGCTGCCTACAACAGCAAAATTGGCCTGCGTATTGACCCAAAGTTAAAAATTGAATGCGAGGAGGTACTTTACAAATGAAATTTAACCTTGAATAAGTCCTAATATGTGGTGATATTTACACATGTTTAGAATACATGATAGTACCACCCTTGGGTTATGTTAGAATCTTGCACCACCTTCAACTACATTTCAAGAAATGTTCAAGCTCAGGCTGTAATTTAGAAGTCTGCACAAGGTGGCTCTTTATGAGCCCTGGCAGATTTCAATAACCTCAAGCTATTATTAACACACTTATTTTAATTTCTGCAATTTTGTCCAAGGAAGATGTTTTGGAAATCAAACTTGACTATAATAATAGAACTTGTTTCAAGCTTCGTGGATAAGAATATACTTATGGTTATAACCGCAACCTGATCAGGTTTGACTAGAGGCTCTAGGGGTCAAGTGATCATTTTTATCTTAAAACATTTTGAAATAGACATCTTCACTGGGGGTTCGGCATGGAAATATGCTAAATTGGAGGAAACAGTGCCAAGTCTTGCGTAAAATTCTATAAGTAGAAAGGACAAGATATTTATTAAAATGAATTAATAGTACAAGAACATATGCATGATGTTTATTTTCAACCTAATAGGCATAATGCATAAGAAGTATATAAAGAAACTCATCACGAAGGTAGAAAGGACTTTCTTTGTGTTGACCTATGTTGCTCAGACTCGGGTGCGGGTGCTGGATATGGGTACATATCCAAGAGTCGGATCCTTGTCATTTTAAAAATTAAGATATGGGGATACGATTAAAAAGGATCCGAATTTTGGATAAGGGTAAGATGATACGTCTTACAATTTATTATTATTATTATTATTANGGGTAAGGGGACATGTCTTACAATTTATTATTATTATTATTTTGTTTTTTAAAAATATTCAATTAAAGCGAACAACTACAATATTAAAGCAAATCAACAAATTACCGCAATAAAAATGTTTTATTTAATGATAAAATTCAAATTCAAACATAACACAATTCAAAATAAAGTTAAAACATTCAAAATGGAAGGATACAGATAATGTTGAGGTATTCATGTTTTATTTGTATTCTGTTGCCGTGTCCGATTGCAAGACCAAGTATCCGACCCATATCCCGTGTCGGTATCATTCTCGTATTGTGTCGACACGGGTACTTCTCCATTTTTAAAGAGTCCGAGCAACATAGGTGTTGACTTTATCGACGGAGCCTATCTGAGACTTGCATAAATTCTCTCATGCACATCAAACATAGAGATTACACCCTTCTAAAATATGAGTTCCCCTATAAGTATCCAAACTTTCCACTGTAGCCTTTGCTATTACTAAAAAAGAGCAATACTAAACCCCTATTTGAGTTCCATTCTTTAAAAATTATTTTTTCCGGATCTCATTTTCAACTACACATTCTCCCAATGAAATGATTTTGCACGTAAATCCAAAATTTTCCCCTACTTTTTATCTATACGTTCTCCGAAGAATCACTTTTTACAAAATCTATAAAAATGAGGCTCAACAGGGACTAAGAATCACTACATAAATTTTTCTTGTATTTAATAGTAATTTTTTCTTTTCTTCATTCATCTTGCAATTCTCTGTCAACTGGGCATTATAATGGATGCCTTTCTTTTTTATTTAATGCATAATGCTTAGGCATTGAAGGATGGTGACTCCCTGATGGATCTTGGGAAACTCAAGGATGCATTACCCTTTTATGAAGAAGTCATGGAAAAGTTGGCATTCCAGGTACTGTATTAGCTAATGTTCAAACAATTCATGTTTCTGAGTTATAAATTTTGAAGATTATGGTCAAAACTTTGATAAAAACAGATAACTGGGGAAGTTGAGGACAATATCTCTTCTTCTATTTTTCCTTCTATTTTATGCAATGAATACTGTGAAAACTGCAAAATAAAATGTTTCCTTGAGGGAGGGGGTAGGAAAGCCTGGAATTATCACGTACACTCCATAAAATTATGTTACTGTTCACTAAGGTGATGTTGGGCATCTAAACAAATGAAAGGTGGTGGCCACTTGATGGATCAGAGTTCTTACACTGGACAGTGAGTAAAATTACGAGTCTAAATATATGCGTTTATTAAAGGCCAGAAAATTGGATTCTATGCATTGTCGAAGGCTTATTGGAGTTGTGTTAGTGACATGGCTTCCCTCTGGCTTTATATCGACTGTTTCTCTATATTCAGATTTTTCTATACCAAGAGCACCCAGAAATTCAGACTTAAAAGGAAAACATTGTCCCTATTTTTATTTTATTTTGGTTTAAATAGGCATAAAACTATATATCTGTAACAACTGTTTTAGATTGAAATTCTGTAAATGTGGAAGCAGGATGCAAGATACACCTCCAGGCACATTTAATAGCTGAAACTACTTTGATTGAAGTATTATGAGGATTATAATTTAGTTGAATTGAAACGCATTTAGCATCTAGCAATTGTCAAGTCAAAGGACTTGAAACTATGTTATGCATCTTCATTGAATTTTCATCCTTTACCATACCCCTTCCTCTAAAACTTATCTTTTACTTTACAAGAGGTGCAGATATCCTCCTTTTACCTTTTGACTTGAGAAGCATCCAGATGGTATTCTTTGCCTTCATCAATTCTTCAATCTTTCACAGATCCTTGGTTTTTTTCCTCCCTTTTTAAATTCTTTTGATTTGGAATCAGTCCACATTTATGTCTAAAACTTTTGCATTGGTCACAAACTTGACTCCAAATAGGCAGCACAAATTTAAAATTCATCCACATTATCCAAAACTATTTGTGATATTTCATAAATGGCCAACTTGATGAATGACCTAGTACAGGCAAGACATCATTTTCTAGTTGTTTCCTTATGCAAGATAAGTATCTTAAGACACCTGCCACCAGGCATTATGCTTACGGAAAGTTTGAATGAAGCTATAGGGAAGATATCTGCTTATTTAAAGACTTAAATTTATTCAAAAGATAGAGAGAGTTGACAGGCCAATCTTGACATATGGCTCTTCTTAAGATGTTGATCAAGCTTTCATTGAACTTCTAGATTATCTCCGTGCATATTTGGAGAACTTCTTAAATGTATTCAATGTCATATACATTGCTATTGCAGACTGAGCTTCATGGATTAGCAGCTTTGCAGTGGTCTATATGTCAGGACTCACTCCGCAGGTGTTCTTATAATACTCCTTTCTTTTCAGAAAGTGCTCTTCTTTGGCACTTAGATGTGAATAACACATTTTGAGCTTAATTCTTTATTTGTTCAAAAAATTCTTCTCTAGTTAATGTTAAATTTGCGTCAGACTCTTAATGTAAGCACTCTGATTCACGAATAATGATCCACGGTTACAACCATTATATGGTGGTAATTGTCATAGTTCATTGGGATTGAATATTTTCATTTTTTTAAGTTTTAGTCATGCTCTTTTGGTAATTTTTGCAGGAGGACTTTTGAGCTTCGTATTTCTTTGTATCTGTGAATATTCATATACTCCACTTATAATTCGTTGAACCAATTCTAATTTTGTCATAACAAAAACTGAATTACTCTTTCAATCACTGTTTTGGTCAAAATAAATAGATTTTTTTAACTTGTGAATGTGTACTGAATAAATTTAAAAAAACACACACACACACAAAGCAAATCATTGGATAGAATATCAACTGTCAATAAAATTAAATTTCATACCTTCTGTTAAAACTTTATCAATCACCATTATCACTCATTTTAGAAGATTTATTATATGCCGAATCTGTGTGTATGCCTGGCTATGAAGTGCTAGGATAGAAATCTTGAAGATTTATGTTTTTATTGCTTAAGTAGAAATATTATGTTATTATACAATTGAATCGTCCATGTACTTGAGCTGACAGGCCCAGTGAAGCTCGTGTGATGTATGAGAAGCTTCAGTCTCACCCAAATCCTCAAGTAAGCAAGAAGGCAAAACAATTTATATTCGGCTTCCAGGTATATGGAGTAGTTGACTAGTTGCTTATTATGTATAAAATTGATTTGAAAGAATTGTAAACCGTTACTCAAAATTGGAACTTAGTAGGGACACTGGGTGACACGATTTACACGATAACATTCACATTTTATTTGGCAGGCAATGGAAATGATGAAGGTTAAAAGCTCAACACTTTCTCCTGCAAGCACCGGTTATCAAAATTTTTTTGAAGCATTTGTCGAAAAGAAAACAAATTATCCAGTGCAAGAGGATGAAGTAGCTGAAGGTGCATTGAGCAGTACTGTCCCATATATTATTTTTCTTGTTTCTCCAATACTAATCGTGATACTAATTGCCGCTTTAAGGATCCAATAATGATTTTGTTATCTTTGTTTGGATGTAAATAGTTCCAAAGTATTGTTTTGGAGCATACATTTGTATAAAGATCGGCATTGAGTCAACAAAAAAATTTGATGTCAAAGTGCATAATATAGAGTTACTGGTAGATATGTAATGTTACATCAATGTGAAAGCATCTGCAATGTTCCTTGATAGCTTCTGTTCAATTTAGAAAAGAGAAAACGTAAGATCAGGATCATCAAAAACAACATTTTAGTTGTCTCTCTGAGTTCATAAATTGTCTTGCTTGTCCACTGAAATTGTAAAATGTAGTGCAGATTTTTCATAGGAATCTCGTACTGTTCATGTTGTCTAGTAAAACCATACGTTCATTATTTATTGCAGTCTTTCTTTTGTATTATTGTAGTCCAAAACAGCAGTTAGTAACTGTTAACTATCCAAAGATTGTGGAGTGCTCTCGTGATATGTTGGATTGGACAATTATGATTTAAGTCAACTCTGATTTATATTTAGGAAAATGATTTGGTGGGTTTCAGCATCAGAATAAAAATTAGCACCAAAGGGGGAAAAAGAAAGAAAACGATGATGTGTTTGTGAAACAAAAAGCTACCTTATTTCTCACCTCACCTTTGAACAGTGAGCATGCAAAAATGAAAGGAATAGAAAAGCAGATTCCCAATAAGATTTATGCCATCTATCTTTAAGCTGCAATTAGTGATTATCAAGTAAAGCATTTGGAACCGAAGATGCCGAATCTTGGAAAAGTAACTAGCACCTTTTTCTTTTTGCTATCAAGTTGTCATTTCATTGTATACAAATACAATGAGTTCTTTATTTATTGCATAACTAGGGTCCTCACCATAAGACTTTGATCATATTTTGTACACAATAATAATATCGATAATGGGCCCTGGCCAACCACAACCTGCAATTTTCTCGACAAATATTGGCCTAAGTTGTGTGTAACTTGTCATGTCGTGTTGAGCCTTTGATCCCAATTGTGTGCACTCTGAATCCTTGGAGCATAAGCGCATGCAGTGATTGAAGCATAGGGAACAAGTGTTATTGAACAACATATTACTATAGGGAACAACAGACTGGAGACACACTTGTAAATTTTGAAATTGCTGCACTCGAACGACCTATTTCTATTATTGACAAAGATTTGTCTCTCCCTTGTGGGCTTGTTCATGCTCTATTATCAAAACACACCTTGTTCAGTTCTTCTTTTTTAAGGTTTTAATCGTCAGCACATTTTGTAATCAAACGAGAGATTAAGTCTCCATTCAATTTTTCTTGACATTTTTTTGTAGCACTTGAATTGCTAGTAAAGAAATCCATTAAATGTTTTTCTATCCAGAAAAGTTTATTAGATGTATCGGGATTATCATATTAGGTAATTTTATTAAATAGGAAAAAAAAAATTATTTTCTTCTTTTCTGTTTCCCCTTAACATGCTCGCATCCCCAATGGCCCAACCAGATGTATGACAAGGATGATGGGTATATATTTTTTTGTTTTAATTTCGTTGGAAATAAGGCTAACTCGAAGCACTTCTTTTTAAGCTACTTCGAAAGTGGGTAAACAGAATTCCATACTCGATTTTAAAGATACATGTAGAATTCTGCTGACGTTTTTATCCGTAGAATCTTTGTCCAAAGGACTTTTGTCCTTCCATTTCTTGGTTTCGAACTTTTACTTCAATTCTTTCATCCTTTTCTTGGGTTTATTCTCTTATTCAGTCGATTCACAGCCACATTGAGATGGAAGGACGTGAGAATTTCTTCTTATTTAGCTCCTCGCGAAGATAAGGACTAAAAATATTTAATTGAAATGATTAACATTTATGTGTAAAATAGGTTTTAAGTCGTTGAAAATTAAAGTTAAAAGAGTATAATGGATAGGAGGGACTAGGGAGGCTCCGATTTTTTAAACCTTTGAACTCAGCTTTAGGAACAACAATCCTTAATTAACTGGGATAAGATGAGTTGGTAGAATCAAAATTTCTATTTCATGTGAGTCAGACATGATATTCAATGAAATTTTTTAGGAATAATTTGTTACGTGACACTCAAGTATTAAACAATTTTGAATATTAAAGACAAATAAAATTATTTGAGTGCTTTTAAGTTTAAAATAAATTATTTAATTATTATTAGGGATAATTGCAACAACGATGTCAATTTTTTGAATTTTTAGTAGACTTTACCTTAACCCTTAGTTGTGTCAGCGGAGGTCCCAAACTTTTGGAAAAATAGTAGTTGGAGTCCAAATGGATGAAAACCGCCAATTGACCAAGAAAAGTGAACTTTGACCAAATTGGAATGGGTAAAATGGTAATTTTACAATTAACAATTTTTTTTCAAATATTATTAACAATAAAAACAATTAAACTAAAAAAAAATAAAAAATATGCCCCATCCCACCCCAATAAAAAAAATATTATTAACAATAAAAACAATTTTTTTTTGGTGAACTTAATGATTCTATCCATTTGGACCCCATATGCTAGTTTCTCAAAGGTTTATGATTTTCGTTGTCACTAATTGAAAATTAGGGCAAAATCCACAAAAAAAAAAAGGTGAAAGATTAGGGGCCGCTACTAAAAATGTCATGTCTATGATCGCCATGAGATTTGATAGGTAACAATCCTA
The DNA here is from genome assembly GCA_903798385.1 of Fraxinus cuspidata. Lineage (NCBI taxonomy): Eukaryota > Viridiplantae > Streptophyta > Magnoliopsida > Lamiales > Oleaceae > Fraxinus > Fraxinus cuspidata. The sequence continues at coordinate 7,189 of CAIGRP010095291.1, read as the reverse complement.
TTAAGTGTTTGTTCGAGATTGATTCTACAGACAAAAATATTAGAAATTAAACTTAATTGAATCATACTTTAGAAGAATCTTTGAAAGGTGAAAGAGGCTATAGAATGAACATATTTCATGTATATTTCTAAATTATCTTGGTACATAAGACAAGAGAGCATCTCTATTTATAATGCTTCATTGACTCTTCTATATCTCCCAACCATCGTAATAAATGTGTCTATCTACTACTTATTAATATCCTCTAAATACTTTGTAATACGAGATAGTTCAAGATAGTATAGACTATTCTAGAGTTAAGGACAATTCTAAAATATAGAAGGCTCTATATTCATGGACTCACCTAATTGCAACAAGGGCAATTTACACAAATAGAGATAAAACTGGGGATGAATTGAAAAATATTAATTTTTTGTTAAATTTTGCAGAATTACAACTTCAACTGTCATTTAATGAAAAAAAATCAGCAAGTACAACTATGTTTTTTTTTTTTTTTTGACGTGTATATAATTTTCTATAGTATTAAATATTGTTACAATGTCTATAATTTTTAAATTGTTATTACTTACACTATATGTTAATATTGTTACGTGTATATAATCTTTATCATACATATATAATCTTTTGAAAATGTAATTTTACATTAGGTTAAACACTTGGAACTAAACTCAAAAAGAATATTGTTATAATGTATGTAATTTTATTTATTCGAAACTTGCACTAAGTTTGTATTTGATTGGTTTTATTTTTCATGAAAAATGTCATTTTCCATCTAAATGCCTACATTTTGAGTATTTGATTAACAATTTTTTCATGAAAAATATTTTTTCAAAAGTTGGTCATGTGACCATATTTTTTTTCAAAAACAAGAAAAATATTTTCTTTATAAAATAATATGTTTTTGTTTTTCAGGCAGCTCACGATCTCTCTCATCTATTTACCAATAAAAGATGAAAAAATATAACATTTTATAGATTGAAAATTAAATTATTTAAACACATTTAATTAATAATTTATATGGAAATAAATTATAATCAATTCAATTACAAACTTATTTTCTTTTCATTCAAATTTCATACTTGAAATCAAACACACCTTAATGTAACATGTAACACATGTAATTTTTTCAAAACTAAACACAACACAAAAATTATCACTTTCCCACCTCCGTCCACCATTGTTCACTATCAACAATGTAGGCGTCACCACTAACTCTAATATAATGAGCACCAAATTCTTTGTTTTTAAATGCAAAACCTCTTCAGGATCGGAATTTTCAATCTAAAACGGAGATGAAAACCCAATGAAATTTAAATCTCTATTTCTAACAGATCTCAATTGAGCAAAAAATAGTCATTGAGTACTTCACGAGGAAAAATTGTTGTGAACAGAAAATCAACACACAGAGAAATAAATTTATCTCTCTGATTAATTTGCTAGTGTAAATGCCTTAATATAAGCACGAAGAAGCAACATTCAAGAACATAAACATAAAACCAACATATCTCCCAAAATAAAACAGAGTTCAATTTCTATTACAAGATGTATTGATTCTTCGAACGCGAAAAAAAACTCCAATTCTAATCTAGGAAGAAGTTGAACCAAACTTCAACTTGGATATCATATTGAAACTCAAAGCAAGAAAAGAAAAGGAAAAAAAAAATAAAATCAAACTTACTTAAGCCACCAACTTAATAATTGCCACGGGTGTTAGGTGTGAAATATTTCATATTCTATGGTCGGTCGCAACCCTAATAAGTCATAACCTTTCGTTTACTATCGATAAATATAATTTTAATTAAACAAAATACAAATAAGATAGCTTGGAAATTCAGATTATTGTTAATAAATACTCATGATATATGTTTGAATTAATCGAACCAAACCGAATTTTTTGTTCATACCAACCCAAACCGAGTTGGTTTGGTCGGTTTGATCGATTTTTTTTCACCCCTACTTAGTTGTGAAGATGGCGCAAAAAAAAAAAAAAAAAAAAAAACTCATTCAACCCAATACTCGTGGAGTCCCGCCCCAAATGAGATGAGAATTACCCTCCTAACCGAATAAACTGGGCGAGTAAGGGGAGAGAGTCGCTGCACCGAAGTGGGTACCCGGTTAGGTGGATAATTTCAAATTTAAGTTTTTTGGTCAAGCAAAAATAAAATATTTATAATTATTTTTTTTAAGAGAACGTGAGTTGTTCTTAACAAATTGGAAAGAAAAATAATAATATTTACTAACTAAATACATAAAAATATAAAAATGTATATACAAAAAATAAATGGGGCGATACCTTTTTCTTTTTTATATAAAAAATTTAGAAAAATATTTTTACATTTTTCTTTTTATTTCCTTATCTTAGGGTTACTTGTAAACGGAACAAAATAAAAAAATATCATATATTTATCTTTTCAAACATGTCAATCTTTTTAAATCCAAACATATGGGTGCAAATCGATATTGTTCGATTAGTTAATCCCTAGGTAGTGTAACATTGAGCCTCTCAACCTAATTGATTTTACTCTTTTTGTTTCAATTTTTTTTATCTATGATCTTTGAAAACAAGTGATGATCTATCTTTATCTCGTAGTGGGCATTTTTACTTGGAATCAGACAATTTGGTTCAATTTTAGTTAAAATCTATCTGGCGTGGGATTTGAGAATCGAGAATCAAACGATTTTGGTCAAGTTCCTAGTTCTAGCTATAGAACCAAATTTTGAATCTAGATACAAAACCAAATTTTGATTCAGTTCCAATGTTCTTATAATCTCTCAATTAAATCATAATTAATAAAAATTCATATGTTTTTCAAATAATTGGGAAATTTATCCATTAAAATGTAAACTACAAAAGTTAAATAATAAAACTTACCCAATATTTTAAACTTTAAAATTTATTTTGAAAGATAAAACAATCGAACCAAACATAACCGAACCATGAGTTCCATGTGGAAATAAAAAAAGTAATCAGATTGGACCTGGATCGATTAGTTCTAGTTCAACTCTTCTTCTTTTTTCATATAAATAACGGTTCTATCATCTATGTTTATAATTTCCAATGAAAATCGATATGTTTAAATTTTCAAGATGCTCGAACCAAAAACAAAATACCATCTATATCCAACACAGACTAGCATTTATTATCTCATTCTATCTGTCCGCAGAGCATATGCCCGTGCAGTGATTGAAGCATAGGGAGCAAACTTATTGAATTATTGCATTATGGGATGCCTCTGGAACCACTGGCAATCAAATGGGGAACAACAGGTTGGAGACGCTCTTCAAAAATTTCAAATTTTGCTGCCTTAATTATTTTCTACATGTGAGGCCTCCAAGGAACGATATAATTGATAAGTTATACGATGGTTATAGTTGAAACTTTCATGTCAAAAAATGGTAAGCTTTCCCTAATTTTCACCTTCTTGTTGACGTAAAAAAATTCTTAAACTTTTGTATCAACTATTGAGCGTATTAAGCCCTAATTCAATAAGAAAGAAACATGCGAGGTCTTTCTCTAAAAGGAAGAAGAAAATCGAGCACATATAGAATAAGTTTTATCGTGCGTGCCTCTCTTCGATCAGGATCAAGCTTAGCATAAAATATTGAACAACTATAAAGGTTCATGATCAAATTAATCATCAAATGTTTGTTTGAGAATCATTTTCTGAAAAAAAAAAAAAAAAAAGTGGAATTTGGACACTATATATTTAGGTTTTTAATTTTGTTAATTAAACATAAAGAGTTAAATTCAATCTTTTATTCTCTAAAGAAGTCAAATAAAACTTTGTTGAGTCCAAATTATAATTGACAATTTCTAAATTTGTAATTGACAATTTTTTAGTCAAAATCATGTCCTAATTGAATTGTATTAAGAGTTTATCAAATTTTAATCAAAGTAAGAATATGAGTTATTGAGTTCTAATTATAGCAAAAGAATTGAAATTGATAGCATAGGTTTTGAAGGAGTCCAAGATGCCCAAGAAAATCACATATGATTATTGGAATGCAATTAGAAGTTTAAAAAGTGTCAAAGAACAGCACAAGTTATGTTCCAAATTTTCCGTCGCAATTTTCAATGCATTTTTCACGTGGAGAATACCATTTCTAAAATAATTGTAGCCCATTGAGTTAAATTTTCAATACATTTTGAATCACCCCAATTGAATATTGGAAGAGAAAGTTATGATAAAAATACTACGATTTCTCAACTGACACTCGTCTGTCGCTGGTCTGACGCTCAAACAACTTTATTATCTGAGGAACAATAATATTCGATTTTAAAGCTGATTTTGGAATCCTTTTCATCCAAAACACTACCCATTATAAATATACACCCAATGTAACGTTTAAAAGTATGTTGAATCATATTTCTCCATAGAGATTATTAATTTAAAAATTCAAAACACATTCATTGATTTCAAGATTTAACCACCATATTATTTGAGCTATAAATTCATTTAAACTTTGATTTGTTCATCAAGCCATATTGGTTCACATTAAACCACGGATCAAAACATTCCTTAGTCGCTTTTTTAGCATTCCCTTACAAAAATATCCTCAATAAAAAATATGGCTTGGATCAATAAATTAAAGTGAATATGAATGTCATTAAGAGATTAGGGAAGATACTGGACTGGAATGTGAATGCCATTAAGTCATAATCTGTCTATGCCAATTGATTTATGGGTTTCATTTTGTAATTTTTGGATGATATTATTTGTGGGGGTGTTTGAGATTTGTGATGGTGGCCATGAGCGATGGCACCCAATAGGCGATAGGGATCGATGATTTTTTTTTCTTTTTTCGATTTGAATGGGGTGGGGAGTGGAGTGGAAGAAGATGAGTTTTTTTTTTTTTTTTAATTCTTGGTTTTTAAAAAAAAAATTAATTTATTTTATGTATAAAATAACAAAGTTTCCATTTTATCCCTTTCAATTTGATCAGAATAGTTCAAAGTTCACTTTTCTTGGTCAACTTAATAGTTCTATCCACTTGGAGCTCAAATGCAATTTCTCGAAAGTTTGGGACCTCCACTGACACAAATTAATGATTAGAGTAAAATCTACAAAAAAATGAAAGGTGAAGGACCACTACTGCAAATTTCCATTAATGTTATGCCTGTGATTACAATGAGATTTGATATGTAACAATCCTATCTTCTATTCAGATTAAGCAATTGCTAACATCACTTTGTTACCATACCTCGAAATTGGTAATTTTGATATTCTTTTTTGAACATCATCACATACTAATTATTAAGGGGTCATTCTCTTTCTCATTTTCAATCATTTTCTATTTTCGATTTTTCAAAACAATGAAATCGCGTTCTCTTTCCGATTTTTGAAAACGCGTTTTTGAAAACAAGTTTTAAATTTACAAAAAAAACACAAAACGACAAATTTGTCGTTTTGGGTATTTTCAGTTATAACTTGGCCAAAATTAACTTGGCCAAAATTTCCAAAACACGTTTTCATTGTTGTCAACCACCGCCAACCGCACCCGACCACTACTGCACCATCGCAACCACTGCGCCACCGAAATCCAACCACCGATGCACCACCACTCCAAAATCGCCACCAGAAATAACCCCATCGCCACAGCCAAAATCGCGACTCAACCACTAGAAAATCGCCACTAGAAATACCCTCACTGCCAAAATCGCCACCAGAAAGGCCACTACTGCCACAGCCAAAATGTCGACCCAACCACCGCAAAATCGTCATCAAAATCGCGACCCAACCACCACCACAACCACCACCGCAGCGTCGGACCCAACCACAGCCAAAACCCCCACCGCCATAGACAAAAATCGTGACCCAACCACCGCCACAGCCACCAAGACAGAGTTGCGACCCAACCACCGCACAAACCAACAATCGCCAGTGAAGAAGAAGGGAAAGAAGAGAGAGAGATGAGGGGAAGAATATAGAGGCATGAGAGAAAGAGAGACGTCGTGAAGTAAGGAAGGGAAGAGAACACGTTTTCCATTTTCTAATTTTTTAAAACAATTTTTCAAAATGCCAAAAAGAACACATTTCAACTATTTCAAAATGAACACTCAAAATACAAAATCCAAAATAAATTCAAAACACAAAATTGAAATATAAAGAGAATGGCCTCTAAGTGTTTGACCGAGATTGGTTCTGTAGACAAAAATATTAGAAACTAAACTTAATTGAATTAGAGATTGGTTCCGTAGACAAAAATATTAGAAATTAAACTTAATTGAATTGTATTTTAAAAGAATCTTTGAAAGGTGAAAGAGGTTATAGAATTAAACTTAATTGAATTGTATTTTAAAAGAATCTTTGAAAGGTGAAAGAGGTTATAGAATGAACAAATTTCACATATATTTCTAAATTATCTTGGTACACAAAACAAGAGAGCATCTCTATTTGTAATATTTTTTCGTGAAAAATATTTTTTCAAAAGTTGATCATGTGATCATTTTTTCCTCTAAAATAAAGAAAATATTTTCTTTAGACAGATAAATTTTTATTTTTCGGCAAATCACTCACTCTCTCTCTCATGTATCCCCTTTTTCATCCATCCACCAATAAAAGATACACAAGTATAAGATTTTATTTATTAAAAATTAAACCAATTAAACACATTTAATTAATAATTTATATGCAAATAAATTCTAGACAATTTAATAGTGAAATTATTTTCTTTGATGTAACATGTAATGAATGTAATTTTTTCAAAACTAAACACCACACAAAAATTATCACTTTCTCATCTCCATCCACCATTATTTACCACCAACAATGTTGCTCACGCGACGCCACTAACTCTAATATATTGAGTACCAAATTCATTGTTTGTAAATGCAAAACCTCTTCATTATCGGAATTTTCAATCTAAAATGGAGATGAAAACTGAATGATATTTTATATCTCTATTTCCAATAGATCTCGATCGAGCATAAAATAGTCAATAAGTACTTCACGAAGAAAAATTGTTGTGAACAGAAAATCAACACGGAAACAAATAAATTCATCTCTTCGATTAATTTGCAAGTGTAAACATCTTAATATAAGTACAAAGAAGCAACATTCAAGAACATAAACATGAAACCAACATATCTCCCCAAATAAAACAAAGTCAAATTTCCATTACATTCTTCAAACGCGAAACACTTCAATACTATTCTACGAAAAGGTCGAACCAAACTTCAACTTTGATA
>CAIGRP010095290.1:0-21196 GCA_903798385.1 Fraxinus cuspidata | reverse complement strand
CAGTACTTGACTTTTCTTCGGTGGACTCTTGAACTGGAGAAGTTGAAATTCGTTCGATTACTACCATTTTTTTTTTGTTTTTTGTTAAACTGTTACTAGATTCTAAAAACCTTCAATTTTTTTCGTTTGAGTGATTTTGATTTGTTTGTGATTCCAGGAAGCTCTTTTCTTTTCTCGGCAATTTCCTGTTTGTTCATATCTTGGGCTTTGAATTCCTATACCGATTTCTTTGAGCCCAATAACAAATATTAAATAAATAAAAATTAATAATATTCGATAAAAATTAATTAAATATATAATTGAAAAATAAGTTTCGAAAAAATAAAGCCAAATAGACGATCTCTTATTTTTAATTCTTTTGTATAAGAACACTATCAAAGATGGTAACGAGTTGGTCTGGACCGCCTCCTCTAATCGTCATCAGCCCTATTTATTTATTTTGTGAAAAAATAAGATTAGATGTGGAGACCATATTTTCTGGTCCTCAGATATTGGAGGCAAGGCGGGCAGAGCAGGACCCAAATATTTTCCAATCCCTGAACATTTCATATTTAAAATACAGATGATCGATTTTTTCCCATTTCTAAAATTTATATATTTAGGTTACAATCTCCAATTCTGTCTTCTCATTCGTCCGTCCATAATTTCTTGATGGACATAATAACTATTATTAGCATTAATGCAAGGCATTCTAAATACATATTCGAGTAATTTTTCTAGCAAATTGTGGGAATCAACTAGACCGTGGTTTAATCTTTAAAAGGAAAATAAACATGATAAAACTAACACGATTTAATCTTGGAAAACAAAAATTGAAACAACTCTTATCTCATAGAATTTTACAGCTCAAAAATCCCATTTTCGCCAGTTTTGTTTAGTTCATGAACATCCATTTTGTAGAGGGTACACGTAGACGTTATTTTCTCCTCCTTGATGCAATCTCTGAAGCCCAAGCTTTTCCCAACTCAGTTTGGAACTTTCCTGCAAAAACTAGAGCATAAGAAGATAACTAATGTATATGGCAGTTATGGAAGTCACTACAGCATAACAAAAAGAACCCATTTGATGCAAGATTTCACACTAAACTATTCTCTTTTACTACCATATGTGCATATGCCACACTGGAATGCGTATGCGCATAGTAAGACGTGATAAAAATGTATCAAATTATTTAAGTTGCCAATCACAAAACCTTTGTTGTTGCCAAATCATTTATTCCAGTAGGTCAAAACCTACAAATCATTTATTCCAGTTTTCTGATATTATTCTATCTCATTTCTACAATTTTTTAGAGACCACTGCTTATGCATGCAGAAGTAAATCGAGATGCAAGTTCTGGAATATGGCATATATATGCCTACATTAACATAAACCCACTTCGATATGGACAATTAAGCATGTCTGCACAAATCTAGGTTCTAGATCATCTTATGGTTCCAAATACACTACCTGCAGTTGACTGGAAAAACTCATCCAAATCTTTCCCCTGATCTACATATTGCAAAAAGATAATTTTAGCTCCAAAATATTTCATAAAACTGATATTTGATAAGAAAATTAGCAACAAACACAAGCATCGCACAAAATACACAATCATATATGGCAGATTCTATTTATCCTGATGGGAGAAAAAAGTCAGTAAACCAATCAAAATGAAAATGGGTAAACTGGATATACGCAATAAAGTGGTATAACACAACATGTTTATGAAGTAATCAACAATATAAAAGCAATCAAAGTTAAATCAACCGTGAGAAAAAATTGCATAATGCATCAGTCTTGAAGAAACATAAGTTGCATGAGAAGTTGTCGATTATCATTTACTTTTACAGATGGCCAAATCAATAGATTTTCTATACTAACTTTCTGAACGCAGCATCATTTTGTAAAATTTGGCCACAGATGGTTTCTAATGTCTCTATTATCGTATCTACACAACAAAATGCTTAATGTATAGGAATTAGGCAAAAAAGGTTAAAGCTGCAAAAATGAAGATAATATCACGCGAAATAGTTATTATAATAATGTAGATGCTTGTTGCACAGAATTTCTATACTGTAATATCATAATTAAGAGAAAGTGTCTTCACCTTCTCTTTAGTTTTTACCTTCACAAAGTGCAACAAGCAGCGAGCATCCACAATCCAGATTATCTAATCAAACTTTGTGCATATATATTCGGTGCAACTATAATTATGCCAAATACACATTGTTTAGATTGTAATATGTCCTTTAAGAAGTTAGAAAGCTGATTGCTTAAACAGCAAAATTAAGTGGAACACAGTTTACAGGGAGATGTAGCCAGAATACACCAAGAAGACAAAAGAAGTAATGCAACAGCAACTTAACAAATTCTTCTGTTAAAACGGTGTACTCTACTTCACATCTTAACAAGAAATAGGAAAGGAAAAAAAAACAGCTTTTCTACTGTCTCTCATTATGCCACTTCGCAAAGAAGTCTATTGTAATGCCCCGAAACTTTATGGAATGGAATTACTTTGGTGATAACAATTTTGATCAAGATGCATTTTTATTATTTTGGAAAGTTAAGGGACTAAAGCGATATAGGTATTAATTTTTTTACTTTCTTGGGTCAAATAGTTAAATAGTGATATAGCTTGAATTAGCATATCAATATTGGACTCATTGGATAGTTTTTATTAAATGAAGCACTATGGATTTGAGAAAAAGTAAATTCGGATAAGTTTGACCAAATATATTGAAGTTTTAAAAAAATTGTCATTTATTAGAATTTAGTTAATTTGATTGTTAAAGGGTTGGCAGCCACGTGTACCTTTATATAGATATAAGGTAAAAAATTAAAATAAATAAAATAAAATAATTGTTGGTTTAGGATTTGATGTGTTAGATATATGAAAATCCTATTTTAGTTATGGTAAAGGTTATTGTTAATCCCATTTTGATTATAATTATAATCCTATTTTGATATAATTTAAATTCCAGTTATTGTTATCCAAATTGAATTAAAATTTTAGTTTTCACAAGTATTCCTTTTGATCTTGGTCAGATTTGCACGAGTAGATATGTTTGATTATTGTGATTAGGATACTTCTAATTAAGCAAAATTCCAATTAAACTAACCTAGGATTTAACGTATAAAATTATTAAGCATTTTCCCATCTACGTGCCACTGCTTGTGTCTTAAGTATTTATTTATTTAAAAAAAAAAACAGATTCACCTACTAAAAACTTTACAAGATAATATAAAATTTTATGAACTCATTCTTATCCTATTTACTTGGGGCACAACTCCTCAAGCCCTTTTGCACCACAATCTAATTGTTACCTTGTTGCCTATATATCCCATAAAGTCAGAGAAATTTTCATAACAAAATATTTATGCATAGACACGATCAGAGAAAGTCAAGGCAAAGAGAAAGAAACAAAGGAAAAGGGTTTTCACGTGCATTATTTTACATTCCTTCACAACTTTCCAAATCTATCAAGGTAAGATATTTTTGTACAAGTGGTTCGTTTCCTTATGCTTTTATATTCAGTAATTTATGCATGAATTGCCAATAGACTTTCGGGTTTTATTAAAATATATGAAATCCTTCGAGAATTTAAGATAACCTAAGATGGTTATCTCACTTGGTCACCGATATACTCCATAAGAGAAGAGTAGTATTAAGTGTCTATTTTATTATTATATAATTGTGTATAAAAATTGCACATATCTTATTGGGTATTTTTAAGTACTCACTCTTACAAAAATTTTACAGGTAAGTTCAAGTCTATTAGAACTGTGGCGGAATGGTGATGCGGACTACCGAGAGGATTTGAAGAAGTGGAATTACTAGATTTTTTATCTTTAATTGATTAATTAGTTTCATTTATGTTCAATGACATTTTTATTTAAATAGTAGTTAAGTACGTTTATTATCGAACAATAAAATTTTAATGTTTAGTTTAAGTTCATGGATACCCCATATTTTTATTAAATAAATTATTTTTTTATCATTCCGTATTTAATGTAAAGAAAAGTGAGTTTTTGGTAACACTTAAGTATTATGAAAATTTGGGATGCTACATCTATGAAACTTGCCGACAAGAAATTTTCTATACAATTATGCATAAATCAAAAGCGAAGCAAATCAGTATCACATATTCCAATATGTTCTAAATATGTATGCTGCAACCTTCTATATAGTGAATAAGTACCCATTAATTCCTCAAGATGTGAGACAAATAGCATGAGTAAATCATATTCCATTAGGCATGTCAATCCCCATGTTTTAGCACAGATTTGAGTATATTAACCACTCGAGCTAATTCTTCAAAATTAAACTCTCTTGACAATAGAAAGCTCAATCTTTCAAGTGATAAATAGAACTTTCATTAATTTTCCACTCATGCATGCTATATCCAACTTCGGCCATTCGTTTTCTAGAGTCTAATAATTATTGAAATATATATTGACAAAAACAAAAGAAGAGATGGAGAAGCATATTAAGGCAGAAACTATTATTGCAATACTAAAGAAAATCCAGATCCTACAAGCTTAGAAGGCTACGACCCAACAAGGTACACAGAGCTTACAACAGGCTGTTGAATTTTAACATAGAAAAAGGCACAACTAGACAACAGTTTTGTGAAAAAGATGTACAGTGAGAAACTGCATATTAAACGTGAATCAATTAAAAGGACAGAAGATCAGAATAATTTTCAAAAAAATTATCAATATGTAAGAGAACATCCAAAAGAATTGCTGTAAATCAGGTTGTGTGTCTTTGCTCATATTTAAAGAAAAGTTTTACTTAAAAATAATCATTCAAAAAACGTATTTTTCAGGAACAACCAAAGAACAAGTACATTGTGGCATTACCATTTTCATATTCCAAAGCTTGAAGTATCATCTCTACCTGTATGTAAAAGAAGCAAGCAGATTAATCCACAAAGTTCCCTTAATAAAGCACAGTGTATTGGTTACTGACAACAAGATATAGAATTGTCACTACTTAAGTCCATAGCTAGAGGCATCAATTAGTTCAACTTAAATGTTGAGAATTCCGATTTAGAAATGCAAACATGTCATACCTTGTCAAAATCTTTCACAATCTTAGCTTCTGGAGTAGAATTCTCTTCATATTCCATCCATAAATCAGCTATCTCCTTTGCTGTCACGAGCATAACACAATAAACCAACAAGAAGTAATATATCATTTTAAATTAGAATACAAATAAATTTAGTAAACTGCCATAGATATAAGAACAGAAGAAAAACAAACCCCGTGGCCCTCCACCAAGTAATTTACACATGTGCTCCAGTGCTTCACGCTCTCGTCGATTTTTTTCATGCTTTGGAATCCCATCAGAAGGAGTGATGTCCCCAACAATAGCTGTTGAATCAAGAACAAATTCCTAAATCCACTAATCCAAACAAAATTTCAGGTCTAATAAATATTATCGGCCAAAACAAACTTCATCCAAAATACTCGGAACTCTGTCAATTTTGAATTTCTGGTTTGGATTTCCAACATCAGTCCCACCTTTTAAGTATCAAATTATAATTTTTTTTAGCTCTCAGTATATTGCTTATAAAGCTAATTGCAATATTTCGATCAAATTGAAAGCATTTGACTCTCTAAAAGTGAAAATAAAACCATAAGAAATTGTTCAAACTAGTCTTATTAAAGTTTGCGCTAACCTAAACGAGGACATTCTGTTTGCATGGAGGATGCACAACATGGATAAAAAATATAATTACTTCAGAAATTTATGATTCAGAATAACCCATCGTACCTTCTGCAATATCATGAACAACAGCCATTTTTATGCATCTGCAATGTAAGGAAATAAAAAATTCTAGTTTTAAGACAGAACTGAAATATCTAAACGAATGTCGAGAGTGCAATGATCAATTAATCAGCTTTACTTGTCTCGATTAATCTCAGGAATGTCAGCACAGATTAAAGCCATTAACCCCATCCGATACATGTGATCTGCAATAGATTCAGGGTTCTCAACCTGTCTTCGCACCCATCCTTCCCTCTTTGTTGTCTACTTAAATCCACAATAAAATCAACAAACACAGAGATCAGGTAAAAGAATAAAAGTTGCAAGCAAACCTAAATAATGTACATCATAACATGATTGGACTCCCGCACAAGCGCAATAGCAGATTTGCAGAGCCACACATACAAATATAATATCTTGTAAAGGAAATTGATCATCGACAAAGAAATTATTGATTTTCTTTTGAGGTACTAATTATAAACCTTTGGCATAATTATAATGCATAAAAAGGTTGTTTGCATATATAAAACTTCTAGATTGAAAGAAGGATAGTTTCCACTTATCTTCCAGACACCATAGCAAACTTCGTTGAAATTCTTAGTAAATTAGAACCTGGTATGAAAACAGATAGATGGAATACATTGACTAGAAAAGGATACTGTTACTATAATGCAACTTCTTCTACAGATAGTTTTAATTTTATTAGTCATATCCCCAAAGTCACACTAGAAGCATTAAAATTGTATGTCGTTATACATTGAGAAACCTCTCCAAAAATCAATAATATGAATGATTTTTATTTTTTTTATTTTTTATTTTTATTTTATTTTTGCAAAACATTAATTTGGGAAGTGGAATGAAGTAAGTTTCTTCATATTTAAGCAACTAAATATGATCAACTTTGAGAATACTCAGTATTAGTCATTGAGTATGGAATCGACTATATGTAAGACCAAAGACAACAAGGTACATAAAACCAGAAAAAGGGCTAGTGGAATCTTAGGAACTGCAGTGAAAATGTAATGACCGAAACAGATAAACGTAAACAAATAAAATCATGAGAATGACATAGCCAATCTCATCCCACCAAAACACTGTACAATCTCTGAAGCACAAATGCATAATGTATAATACCAAAGTGTGCAATTGTACATACAATCCATCAGTGTATGGAGATTTGAAATGACAGAACTGATGCAGAATTGTTAACACTTCGGAATTTCGCTCTATAACAAGAATAATTTTACCAAACACAAGTATCAATACCCGTGGTACAACAATTCTGCCACATAACTTGCACTTCATAGGCCTTACCTTCCTCCATAAAACAAACGGATAGATAATTGACAGCAATACGTAGGGTGACACTAAGCCAATAAACCAAAACGAGGTACAACCACTAATGCACATATTACAACATAATAAACATTCCTATCGAAGTGTAGCCTATATCCATATTCTACATTATTCATCTAAACTGTAGATCAGTCACTACAAAAACAAATTAAACAACAAAGTCGGGGTGTATGTGCGTGGAAATATCAAAGTACCTTGAGACGGTGGCAAAGAGAGAGAAAATCGATGGCGGATGCGGCGGAAGGAGAGGAGGAAGAGGAAGATTCGGCGGCCATTCGGGGAAATTGAGGAGGAGGAGAGGACGACGTAGAAGAGGAGGTTCGAAAGGGTAGGAATCGGAGATGAGTGCAAGTGAGAGAGGGCGTTAATGAAATGTATTTGCTTATCACTCTACTCATTTTTTAGCCCCTTGCTGCTTACAGTGGACTTGCGTCTCTGTTGAATAAAAGTTTGATATTTTTTCAAGTTTTTTAATGATTTAGACGTCAGTATATTCCTTTAAAATTCAAAATTGGTGCGGTAAGTAGGTTGGGTCCGATGGTCGGTCCAGAGCTACCTTGCTCGTATACACTAGATTAAAATGTTTTCAATATTAGATGGTAATACAGGGTGGGATGAAATCGGGTTGCCCTCCTCGTCTTTCAGATTTTGAGAGGTTGGATGGTCTCGAGATTAAAATATTCTCATTTTTTTATTTCTAAATATAATTTAAATCGAGGGACAAATTTCTCATCATCCTATATCCCTTTTTTTCATGTAAAATACGAAATTGGGCTTGTGATGCCATGAGCTTTCCCTCCTAACTAGCTACGGCACTGGCGCATTACCCCAAGGTCATGGGCGGAGGTAGTGGGGGCTAGGCTGTCCCCCAGCCCATATGTAAAATTGAGAGATTTTAGCCCAATTTTAATTTGATTTATAACTCAAGTTCAATCTCATTTATTCATTTTTTGTTAAAGAGACTACAATTATTAAATACTCTCTTCATGTCATGAAACGCGAATATCTTATTGTCAATTTAAGCATTTTATCTAATGCATGTTTGAATAAATTTACTTATGATAATTGAGTAAATTTTATAATTGATTATAATTTTATAATTGATTATAAAAATAAATTACTTATTTTAATAGTTAGAGACATTAATATGTTTTTGATAAGTTTAAAAGTAATTAAATTTTTAATTCTACGTAAATTTTCATATATTGCTTATTCATATTTATATTAAAAAAAATTATTCGTTTCGACCATGAAATAGACGTTATGTTCAAAATAAATAACTTGCTCTAAATTCTATCTTTTCAATAAAAGAACTTATGTTAAAGTTTATTTATTTATAAATTGATCTATATATAAATATATTATTGAAATTGATCTAAACATAGTTTTGAATTAAATTTAATTCTCTTGGANTAACTTGCTCTAAATTCTATATTTTCAATAAAAGAATATTTGTTAAAATTTATTTATTTATAAATTGATCTATATATAAATATATTATTGAAACTGAGCCAAACATAGTTTTGAATTAAATCTAATTTCCTTGGACTCTCATAATTCTTAATTTATTTTTTTTTTACTTTGGATGTGATTCTTAGCTTATTATGAATTGAAGTGATATGGAAGAATGACGTCTTCACCAAATAATATTGAGAAAATAATATATATTATGTATTATTGATAGTGTGTTTCAGCCAAAGCTTTTAATTGTTTGAAAAAATTGATCGTCAAAGTTTTTTAGAATAATATTTATTAAATAATTTCTTAGTTTTTTATTAGTGGATATGTATCATTTGCTTATTTTAATCATGATTTGGTCAATTATATTTTTTAACTCTGATTTTCTATTTGGAAAGAAAATATAAAAAAGATCAAGTGGGATATCTTAGGATGAAACATATAGAGTTCTTTTATTTCATTGAGTGTCGTACACTCTTTGTCATGATTTTAGCCTCTTATGGTACGAGTTCATTCCAAATTTTTTAAATTTCAATCCATCTTAGTGTTATTTTCAGGCTCTACCCATGCCCAATATGCCCTAAAATTCCTCAATTGAATTATTCTGAAAGATCCCAATCAGAGCAGATATATGCCAACCATGAATACCCCTTTAGTCACATGATAATTAGTCAACATTACAACTTATTAGTACAAGGTGCAAAATCTTAGTTTTGAATATTTTTATTCATGATTAAAATATAAGTTATGTTACATTATTGTTCTCAATGTAAATATCCAATTTATATTATTACAAGAGATTAATAGCAATTTAATTTGTATGCCCAACATTAAATAGAAATAATAACAGAAAATAAATTTTATCAATCCAGACCATTGTAATATATAAATAATTCAGTAACCCATTATTTCAAGGTACATCATTGACCAAAGGGGTAGTAGAAATTTTGCTATATACAGTACTTCCGTGCAATTCAATTTCTTCCCCATTTTCATTCCTACACTGGAAGTAAAAGACTGTGTATATCACAAATGTTAAAATCTTCACCAGACAAGAAAAAATCACCAGAAACAACGCAGAAAATGTTTGACCTTGAATCATCTTGGAACCTAAATATATGCCCAAAGACAGCAGATTCAAGAAAATGTTCAATATGAAACCGTTTAATCTGTTTCCCTTAACAATTTCTGCAGATTTTCCTAATGCTTGAATCCCACAAATTTGTTCTTCATGTACTGTCACAACTATGGCCATAATCCATGCAACAGATACATAGAGATAAAATATGTAAGCAGGAATTCCGAGCAAAATGGCACTTCCAAGAATCTCTAGATTGGAAGACATGAGAAGTGGAGTGCCCAAAGATATGGCAAAGAAAGTGTATCCCACCACAAGAATTGTTGTGTAAAAACCAGTGATGAATATTCTTGGACAAGATTTCACAAACTTTAAAGTCAATTCCTTTAAGGTTAGGGTTTTGAAATTGTAAGACATGGCTGAAACAGAAACTGTAGTGATTGTGGAGAAGAAGGAGATGATTAAATAAGAAAGAACAAATGCAATATAAGTTGCTAGGACAAGTGGGAAATTTTCTTTTATTCCCATAAGCTTTGACGCAAACTCGGCGCTGTTAGAACTTGTCATAGGGAATAAGGATTCTTTGGGAAGCATGTCTCTCATCAAGGAAAATGACGAGAAGTTGAAAATCAAGAAGAAGATTGAGGACAGAAGTAGAGAAATTATGGTTACTGAAAATAGCAGCTTTCCATTTCTGGGAAGAAGTTTTAGGGTTTCGTTCAGAGTAATCAGAAACCCAAAATATGGATGAAATTCCATGGCTTCTGCAGAGTTTAGATGTGGAAATTGAAATATCTGTAATTTGGTGTAAGGTAAGTGATGAAGTATTTATTTGGGTTTGTGAATTTGATCTGGTTCAACTGCATTACCAAGTCAACAAATATCGAAGAGGGAAGAAAAATGACTAATACTAGGTCAATAATTTGAATTTTTTATTTTTATACTAATCGAGTAATTTGACTTGGTAATACTGTGCACTTTTTTGACCAATTGGTCAATAATTGGAATAGAGAACAATTAGAAAATAAATTTAATTCAGCTCTTGTTTCATCCTTATTTTTGTTAAAATACATTTTTTCTTTCTTCTTTCCAATTACACGTTCGTCAGTAAAATAATATTACATGTAAATCCAAAAAATTTTCTTATTTTTTAACCACATATTCTCCACCAATCTACCATTTCAAAATACATTTTTAACAAAAAATGGGACTCAAACAGGGTGTCATTAAAGTCTTGCGACGTGTAAAAAAAAATTCATAATACTCAAAAATAATTACTTCTACCGGTGTGAACTTTTAAAGTAACATTGATCGCACAAGTGTTTGATGAATACATACATTCTTATAATATAAATCGTAAATGAAATCATTAGACGTTATTTCTTCTTTAATAATTTAATCTTCTTAAACGGGGAATTCAATTTTATTTTGCTACAACACTAGAATACACATTACAACTAACACTTTCATCAATTAATGTGAACTTAGAACCAATTGAACATACAATAATTACCAGATACATTGGACCTTTTTTTTCCCCCCTAAATTGGAGGTACATATTGGACTTGGATTTATTCCTTCCTTATTAATAATTATGTAATATCTTAACACTTTTTTGCTTCACAAACAGAAAATTACATGCACAATCTTTATTTTCAATTTCCTTCCCCTTCCCCTTCCCCTTCACCATAGACACTTCCATTTCCATTCCCACCTTCACCACCACAATCACTTCTTCTACGACTTCCATCTGATCCTGAACCAACACATGATCATGTTGAGGTTATCTCATATCGATTGTTGGGCTGATGGTCAGTTTATAAATGTGAGGAAAAGCCTTACCTCTTGAGCTAGCTTTTAAGGTTGAGAAGACCCAAGACCACCCAACACTAGTTTCAGAGTCCAGGTTTTCAAAAAGTTTTAACCCAACAGTCCACGGGAGGTACGAATGCTCCCACTCGGGGCACTATGTGTGAAGGGGAGATTGTTGAGATTATCTCGCATCAATTGTAAAAGGGGTTTGTGGTCAATTTATAAGTATAAGGGAAAGCCTCACCTCTTAAACTAGCTTTTGAGGGTGAAAAAGTTCAAGATCACCAAACAGATCCTGCATGGAGCTTGCACCACCGCCACCGCCGCCACCGCCGCCACCACCATAACTACTAGAACTGGAACTAGAACTTGAACTTGTTCTCAAGCCCGAGCCAACATGGCTACAAAACCATTACCACCTCCTAAACTGATTCCAACCAACCAGGGGCGGACGCAAAAGTTTAAAGTTAGGGGGCACAATTGAATTTGAAAAAAAATTGAAAGCAATTTTATAATCGAAAATTTACGTCCAAAAAAATTATGCCCCATGTAGTTTTGCATCTGAAAATTTACATGGGATATAACTTTTTCGAATGTAAAATTTCGAAAATTTTTATTTCATATTCTATATAAAATTTTATAATAAAATGATGAAAATTACATTGAGAAATTTGTATCGTAAAAATAATAAATATTAATGAAATAATTGAATTCTTTTAAAAAGAAAATGCGAGTTAGACGTCTTTCTTTAAGAATTAAGTTTAACGCATTTTTAATTATTTTTGATATCTATTTGGACTTTTCGATATGTCTGTAATGTAGTTCTCGAAATAAGTTTGGAGATGACATAAGCAATTTATAAATTTGATTAGTTTACGATCGCCGGAGAATTTTTAAGTTAACATGTATCAAAATTTTCGAAATACTAATTTTGAACGGCTTACTTTGACAAGTTATAATATTTACTACAATTGATCGTTTCGTACGCCATTAACGACGTAAAAAACTAGACCGTGAGCACTTCGAAATAGTATTAAGATTGCAATATTTCAATTTCGTTTCATATCCCATAATGATTTCAAAAATTGAAACAAAAAACATAGAAAATTTAATGGTGAAAACAAAAAAGAGGGAGCAAAGTTGGGGGTCACGTGACCCCAGGCCACCCCTGTGTTTGCGGTTTGCCCATGCGCCCCCTCTCTCTGATTCCAATACCATCCAAGTCCAAACCCTAGTCTTTATTTGAAACCTACCTTCAGAAACCATTGCCAATTTCGAAAAAAAAAAAAACAAGAAAATGACAACAACTTCGCCATTTTCAAAGCCTTATGAGAAGGCCTCAATTAAAATAGCAAAAACAAGATTTCTAACACAATTTTCTTGGCTAGTACTGCTTGGAGTTTTTGTGGTACTAACATAGGGAAATGTAAACCTATTTATAGTTGTAAATGCTAAGGTTTTGGTACGTAAATATTTCCACGTATAAGAATTTTAGAAGTGCGGAACAGAACACACTGTGTGGATGAAAACGTATATGGCATGCAGTGGAAAATCTGTTGTATCCTCAAGTGATGGCCATGTTATAACGAGAGAGTGCCGACCCACAATTCCACTAACACAGTGGAGTTTGATTTCATATAACTTTTGACAATATTTTGGTTGCAGAGAGCAGAATGTGCAATTTTTTTTTGATAGTTTTGGAAGACAACCCAACGTGTTGTCGTCGGAGGATTAGAAGAAGAGATACGTATAATAGATTAATAATTGAGGAACCTTCTGGATTTGAGCTCTATGATTTTGATAACTGAATTTGTACTTCGAAGACTTGGAAGTAGATATATAATTACAAAAGCATAATATCTATTAAATATACACGTTGGTCTCAGGTGGGATAAAAATGTATGACCGAAAATGAGTATGAGAAAAAAAAAATTGTCAAACGGGGGTTAAATTTTGTTTTTAAAATATATTCATTTACAATTCAGTAATTGAATAACTTGTTCTCATATAAGCATCATATAATAACAATTAACTGTCTTTTATGTTTTCTTATTAAGAAATATTTTAAATTTAATTTGATTTTATGCCACTATTTGAGCTTCATTATTTGACAAAAAAAAATTGATTTTGGAATAGTTTTTTTTTGAAGGATGTGTGGTTAAAAAAGTAAGGAAATTTTTGGATTTATGTGTAATATTATTTTATTGAGAGAATGTGTGATTATTAAAATAGAGAGAAAAATGAATTAAAATTTAATGAGTGTCAAACAAATATCTCCCTTCTTGTGGAAAGGAAAGTATAGAAGTTACGCATGCGTGTGGGGAACGAGAAATCATAATATAATCCCCATTCCGCCCCCTTCTAAGCACCAATCTCAATTCACATCCCAATTGTGCGATCCCAATCCCGTGAATTCTCCACTAAAGGGTCTAATTTTTTCGTGTCGTATCAATTTGACAGAGTTCGAGATATACTGCATCATGACAAAAAACTTGTAGAAATCCACAATTGTATCGAAGATGTTCTCTCTTATAAAGTATCCTCTAGTTCATACTTAAACATGCCATAAAGATTTTGCTTTGTGCTATGCATAAACCTAATATTTATCAATTACGTTATAAACATTTTTTACATAATCTCCAATTTGATGTTAAAGTTGTTTGGTTAGTTGGTGTGGTATGACGTAATTTTAGCAACATACTTCTAAAACAATTGACTTAATTTTGCAATCTTAGCTCTTGTTTGGTGTAGAATAAAATTAGATTTTTAGAATATTTGGTTAAAGTTGAAGAAATACATAGAGCTAGAACTGGACCCAGAGCCGGATCCTGACCCCGCACCAGCACCAGCGCCGCCACCACGTCCGCCCAAACCAATGCCAACGCCTGCACCGGCTCCTAGTCCAACCCCAACTCCACCGAGGTCTACGCCCAGGTCCTTCCTCGCAACCCGGCACTCGGATATAATAGCTGAGCTCGCAAGAAGAAGAGAGAAAACTAGGGCTAGAGATTTCACAGTCACAACTGCCATTTCTGGTTTCAGGAGAAAGGCACCGAAAACGGAAACAAATTCAATACAATGCTGCTGTAATATAGCAAAACGCAAAGTGAATTTGGTTTGGTTTTGATTGAGAGGAACAGCAATGCAGATTTAGGTATTTATAGTGAGATTATAGTGTATAGTGCATGAAACTTATACATGTGAAGAGGGAAGTGGAGAAGTTGATTATCTTGAATTGGAAATTAGTGGAAAGTGTGCAAAAACACTTATTTTGTGGATCATATGGCTTAACTTCCAAGGGTTTGACAAACGTCTAGATTTCGCCTGCCCACATGATTTCCACTTACGTAAGTGGAGGATACCTGCAGCACGTACTCCTATAAAATAATGAAACAGAAAATGCTCGATAATATACACAATATTTTCACACACACACACATCTGCAGAGAGAGAGGAAACAAATGGCGGAGATAAAAATAACAAGGATTTTGCTATTTGTACATAATAGATTACGTAATATGACGTGGAAGAAAAAGTTGGTTATATTTTAAACTGACAAATGGTAGAGCGCATGCAAGGTGACATTATGTAATTCATTGTGTAAATTTTGATATACATATAGCAAGATCTAATTAACAGTCATGCTACATGTACATTTTCATTGATATCAAATTTGACATTCAGTTCATGTTTGGTACACATTAAAATTCTCATTTTCATTCTTCTACTTATTTTCAATCACGCATTTTTCAATAAAATAATATTTTTCATCATATCAATAACTTTTCTTCTTTTTTCAACCACACATTCTCCATCAATCTACTATTTTAGAATACATTCTTCCAAAACAATGTGGCTCAAACACACATTCAATGAGATGGCAACAATCATGACCTTTAATTTTAAGATTATACTATTTGTACATAAAACAAATATATAATGAATTATATAATATGATGTGGAAGGAAAAGATTAAATAAAAATTTTGATTGTAATTTAAACTAACAAATAGTTGAGTGACATGTGATTCTATGTAAATCTTGATGTACAAGTTGTAAGATCCTTAATTTTAAACACAATTCATTAACTCACTGGTCAAATTTCATCCACATAAAAAGATGACATCCTTAATGTTAACAAGAAATGTGCATCTAGCATTAGTTTAAAATTAATGACTCCGCGTATCTTTTCAACTCTGTCTTCTCCTTTTGTTTGCGTATATTTTGGTTTCTCCTAACATGATGATTGTGTAGAAGATGGCTTTCTCGTCTATAGGCAAACCCCATCTTGTATTTAGTCTTTGTTTAATCCTATGTCTGATTCTTATTGTGGTCTTTCCTTGGTTGTAAAAATTAAAATTGAGAGCTTATTGGGGATAGTTTAAGAAGTTTAATTACATTTTACGAGCTCTTCAATTTTTATCGATTTTGTAATAATACATTTCATTAACTTTTATTAAAATCTATTAAAATTTTTATCAAAAACTTTGTCAAGCCTCTTAATATGATCATACAACCATTTTAAGATTTTCCTACTTCGTCTTATAGATAATTATTTTGTTATTTAATAACCCCATCGCAAATCTCTCACACAAGTCACAACTCTTCTGCATTTGCTCTGACAAATTATATTATGCCCTTGGATGGGAGATATTATTTAAAAATTGATTTTGTGAAAATTGATTTTTTTAGCATGTGTGGTAAAAGTAAGAATAAATTATGAAAAAACGTGAAAAATAATTTTTTTAGTGAATATGTGTGGTTGAAAATGATTAAACTATTTGTACACAAAGTATACATCTTGATCGACATCCCTATACGTAAAAAAATCTGATAATTGACTGTAAAATGTGTTGTAAAGTTCAAAGTATCAAAATATGTTAATTCACATGGTATAAACTAATGCGTTAACCTTTATATACATGCTGCCTGATCCGATTGAAAATGAATGTGGCGAAAAGTGATTTTCAAAAATCACTTCCACGAGCATATTTGCTTGGAGTTAGATTCTTGTTCTTTGTATCAACCAAACCCAAATGCATAATAATATCAATTTAGAAGTAATGATATTTGTAAAGCATGTCCTGTGACCATGAAGAACTATCAAATTCTCCTATAAAATTAAAATATATTTAAATTTATTGGAGAATGTGACACCGTCTAGTTAAATATTGATTACTAGCACGGATGATATCATTATTCTTTAAAAGCATCCTCCGAGTTATTCTAATATCAATTAAAGATGTAAAATTTTATTTTCGTAATTCTAATACCAATTATAGACTCAAATTTATAATAAGATAGCTTATTCATGTAGGAAGATGGTTTTTCTTAACTAAAAACAAGAAAATAAATTGATGATTAGACTTCGTAACTTAAAAGAATTTCACTTAAGTTTGCTGTAATCATTCAACTAGATGGACATCAGATTGAAACCAACGATAGCTTATATAAATTTACATGAGAAAAAACCACGGAAGTGAAACCATATAATTTACAGAACACCATAAGATTTATATTCTCAAAAAATAACATTTGTTACTACAAATAAGGAATAAGATTTATACTGATAAGTTTCTTACTAAACTCAATATATTTGAAAATAAAAAATTACTTAAATCTAATTTCAACTTTTCCTAGGCATTGCCAAACTTGCCTCTTACATCAGTTAAAATTTTTTTAAAAAAAATTACTATTTACTCGTAGTTATTTTTAATTAGAGCTAGTTAAAGTTGAACGTTCATTACACGTTATTCTGAAATACTTTATAAGTGTTATAAAAGTAATATTTGATATCGATTTATTAAAAAGATTTCAGGAGTCTCAAAGGAATTAAAGAAAATAAAATTTAGGATATAAATTTAAAAGAAAAAATAGTAATTTCCAAACTCAACTTCTATTATTCACATTTTTATGATGATGAATATTACAAATGAGCAACATTTTTATACTACATTTGGTATATAAGAATTAAGGCTATGTTTGATTACCAACATTTTTCCTAGAAGTAAGAATTGTTCCATTTTATAGGTTTTGGCATGTTTGATTGTAAAAATTTTCCATGGAATTTCCCTTTTTGTTGAATTTGTTTTCCCACCAATTAGGTGGGTTTTCATTTTTCAGCTTTTTTTTTTGGGTAATTGGGAAAAATTCTAAATCCAATGGCAAAAAAATTTATCACTTTTATTGACAATTTTCATGCAAAATAAAGCCAAACAAATGGTATTCGGTATGGTAATTTTTTAATTTTTTTTTTGGCGAGTGAAACAAATTCTAGACCCAGTGGTAAAGGAAATTTTGTATTTAATGGACAATTTCAATAAAAAAAACAAAGCCAAATGGATACCAAACTTTCAACATTTTCTAAGTGGAATATTATACAAATCAAACACAATTAATTACAATTCCCAGGAAAATAATTTCTACACAATTCAATTCCTTATAATTTATTTTCTTTCCACCAATTTTCCACATTTGTAATCAAACGAACCCTAATTGCTAATATAAGAATTTAAACACCCATCAAAATTCCTAAATACATGAATAAAATAAATTCATCTATATTAACTCTAAATTCATGTGGATTAAGATTCATTAAATCCAGATTAACGTGAATGCTAATTAATTGGGAATTAATAATACGAAATTCATACATAAAAAGGATTTTGTAATAGTTATTACATATTGAAAAACGAAAAGTAACGTATTATTAAAATAAATAAATTATGGTAAGATTAAGATCGTCAAAAAAATTATTTTCACACTCAACGTGATATTTACCCTCGTCTGAGCCTTATTTTTTCATCAAAATGAATTTTTAAACAGTGATTTTATCAATTTCAACCACACATTATTAATAAAATAATAAATTCAAAATTTTTCCTTATTTTTTACCCGCAAATTTTTCATCATAACACTATTGCAAAATGCATTTTTTTGAAAAAATTAAAATAAAATAAATATTTTACATTTCAAAAAAAAAAAAAAATCATTTTTCGGATTCCCCTTAAATTCCCCAATTTTAACCACCATTCTCCGAAATAGAAAATCAACTTCACGTAGGTCAAGATCTCAAAGCACTCGAGTTTACAATCTCCCACTTCTGCATATTCAACGAATACTCTCATCAATCCCATTTCCAATGGCTGAGGTAAATCGCAACTATCATTTATTTCGTTTTTTAATTCATCAGGGTACAAAAATTTACGATTTCAAATTATGAGGGCACAATTTTTCGACTTTTTGATAAGCTAGTTGCAACCCTGTTATTTATGCATAAAAATGGATGTTCTGTTCCGGCTATTTGTTGACTCGTTCGTGAGGGCATCTCTGTTAAATCTCGTGTGTTTGCGGAATGAATTTTGCTATTTTGTTCTTATTTTTCCATGTAAAAATTGGTTTTGTTTAGGTTGAATGGTCTGCAATGTAAAATTCGATATATATATATATATTGATTTTACGATCAATGGGTAGTTGTAACAGAAGTTATTGATCCGCTTTTAATGAGGTTCTTTATGTTTTTGCTTCTGTTTGACTTCCTGATTCAGATTGAACTGAAAACTGCACCAGCTGATTTTCGATTCCCAACTACCAATCAAACACGACACTGTTTCACCCGATACATTGAGTTTCACAGGTAAAATGTAGTACTTTTTATTGCAGTTGATATTCGTATTTGGCTGCTGAGTTTGATCCTATTTTTCAAAGGGTTGTTGATCATTTTAAAATTTGACAAAAATGATTAATTTGTGTTGATGGCTTATTGCCATATAACATGATGAGGCTAACATTTCTTGAAAGAATATTGGAGCACAGTATACGTGTTTATGATTGTTTTGTATTTCTTGGCTTATCGGTGTTGAGAGTGCATATCTGCATTTGATAGAGTGGCTCCCGTTGTCACTAGTTTACCTAGATTATTTAATTGGATCATTATGTACTTTGGCAAAATTGTCTAACAGAAAATATATTTATGCCCAAGTTTTGCCTGCACTTGTGAATTAGATATATAGAGATGTGAAAGTTTCTTTTATTGTTTCGTGAGAATCTTTTAAAGCTTTCTACCAAGTTTATAGAAGAAATTATTTTATATCATTAGGTCCTTTATCTGCATAGATCACTTCTTTAGGATGAGAGGACAAAGAAGGGGGTTGGGAGAGTGGAGTTCGATCCATTATCTTATATCATTTGGTCCTTCATCTGCATAGATCACTTCATTAGGATGAAAGGACAAAGAAGGGGGTTGGGAGAGTGGAGTTCGATTTGTTTGTTATTTGACCTCAGTTTATGTGAGTTTGGAGCTATATGGTGGCTCTTCTTTATATTGGTTCTCAGGACTTGATTGGAAATCCTGTAACCTGACTTTTGGTATAGATTTAGTATGTGAATGAACTTGCATAATAGTTACAGGATTCTGACTCTGAGCTATTATGTTATTTCCTTTATTATTATCGTCATTATTATTTTTTTGTGTGTATGTTGCACAAGTTAATAATGATTCTTCAAGAATTTGTAAGTTGATATTCTCATAGGTCCATCTCAAAGCATTAAATTCATGGTTGTTTCTCGTGTAAAGGTTCTTGTCCCTGTTTGGTGGCTTCTGCTCCCTTTTTCCTGTACATGTCTTCTTTTTTGGGCCTGGGGTGGGGATGGTGGGGAATAATTGTCCTGGAAAGAAGACTGTGCTTTTGTTTCATGTTAGATTCCTGCATAAAGCGGATTGATTTCAGTTCTTGAGGTTAACATATTTGTTGGCATTAGGCATGTATATTGTTAATAAAATTATTGGCCAAGTGAAGATGCATAAAGATTGTCAAAACTTTCAGATCTTATGGCAAAGAAGTTGGCAAATGACTATGCTTTTCTGATTAAATTGGTTGATCCAAAATGTGAATGAATAGTAGATGGGAGAGAATGTCTATGCTCTCCAATACCTATTGTATGCTGGTGAAATGAGATTCAAAAAATATGATTTAATAGTAGATGGGAGTGGATGTCTATGCTCTCCAATACCTATTGTTTGGTGGTGAAATGACAAACTATTTAAGATGTATAAAATTTATTTTAAAAACATCAAAATATAGAAATGTTTAGGGGATGTTCTCTTTGTATTTCAGTTTTGTGTTTTGAGTTTTGAATTTATTTTGAGTTTTGTATTTTTAGTGTCCATATTGAGATTGTTGAAAATATGTTCTTTTTGGCATTTTCAAAAATTGTTTTCAAAAATTAAAAAACCCTAAACCCGTTCTTCTTCCCCATGTCTCTCTCTCTCTCTCTTCCCTGTTCTTCTTCCTCATTTTTCAAAAGACTCTGCGGTGGTGGCTGAAAATGGTTGGGTCGTAGTGGTGGTGTGTGGTTGGGTCACGGTCTTTCTTCCTGTTATCGATCTGCAGTCCTTTCTGTTTTTTTTTGTTGGCGGTGGTGGTTTAGGGTGGTGATGTGGTGCAGGCGCCGCATTTTTTTTGTTGTTGTGGCGGCGGTGGCGGTTGTTGGTGGTATGGTGTGGGCGGCTATGGTGGTGGTTGAAAACACTCAAAACGCGTTTTGAAAATTTTGGGTTGGTTTTAACTCAAAACACTCGGTTTTCTTTGTAAATTTTACAATTATTTTCAAAAATGCGTTTTCGAAAATAGGAAAGAGAACGCGTTTGTACTGTTTTGGAAAATCGAAAACAGAAAATGGGTCGAAAACGGCAAAGAGAATCGTCCCTTAATTTGGGAAAGTGGATTGAAACAACT
>CAIGRP010095284.1:19555-92698 GCA_903798385.1 Fraxinus cuspidata | reverse complement strand
TTTTTTCGTGTTTTGTACTGAAAACGCTCAAAACGTAAAAAATGACGTTTTGTGTTTGCAGTACAAAATTTTTGTTTGTTTTCAAAAAC
The DNA here is from genome assembly GCA_903798385.1 of Fraxinus cuspidata. Lineage (NCBI taxonomy): Eukaryota > Viridiplantae > Streptophyta > Magnoliopsida > Lamiales > Oleaceae > Fraxinus > Fraxinus cuspidata. The sequence continues at coordinate 92,609 of CAIGRP010095284.1, read as the reverse complement.
GAGTTTTTGAAAATAGGAAAGAGAACGCGTTTTCACTGTTTTGGAAAATCGAAAACAGAAAACGGTTTGAAAACGTTAAAGAGAACGGCCCCTAAGCTTCTTTAGATACAAATTTATAGTCAAATTAAAAGTCACGCGTTAATTTCAACCACACGTTCATGATTACTATTCATTATTATTCACGCATTTCGTGGCACGCGTAACTATTCCTCTTTATATATCATTTGGGATGTGTTTGATTGCATTTATTTTCCATGGAAAATGTTAGTTTTCCACCCAAATTCTTGAAGTCAAATGTTTGATTGCTATTTTTTTCTATTGAAAATATTTTTCAACTTTTGAAAATATATCCAATTTTCCTTGTTTTTAAGGAAATATTTTCTTTGAAGAGTAGGTTCTTGTTTTCCTCAAAACAAGAAAAATATTTTCTTTTTTAGGAAATATTTTCTTTTTTTCTTTTTTAGGAAATATTTTTCATTCCAATCAAACACATTCTTATAAATTCGCCAAGTGGAGACTAGTTAATCACTAGGAATAATTTTCCCCTTTCTTACAGTTAGTGAAATGAAGAGAGAGTATTTTGCTTGCTTTCAACCTACGCTATTATCAGCACTAGTTGAAAATGTACCAAATAATCTAGCTAAGTGGCAACTGTTAAAATGTATAATTTAATCTGAGCGAGATTTAGGATCTGTTTCACATTGACCTAGTTGGGAATATAGGTCATGAGACTCATGAAAAAAAAAAATCAGGAAGAATTGATTAATTATTACATAATAAACTGTTAAATATGAGTAAAAAAATTAAGAACAACAAATGATTGAGTAAATTCTCAAATAGTGTTATTTTGTCTGTAGCTTTTGTTGCGTCCTACAAGGTAGTTGTTGCCCTAGTATCGAGGTATATGTATTCAATGCATGAGGAATTTGATCGATTATGCATCATTATTTAATCCCTTAAAAATATGTTTGATTGCACTACCGGTTACACCTCAAAATCGCATGGAGGTCGCATAAGCATCATCGTGAAAACAAAGTTCACGAAGGCCTACAATGACATGTCACGTGACAACTCAACGTGTTCCTGCACTCTACGCCTAGTTGGAAACGAGGAGGGTTGACCCACAAGCCCGCCCCCAATAGCATTGTGTCATTGTGGTCAAGCCTTGCTCCTTATTCGAACCATTCTCAATGAAGTCGACACAAGTCCCAATGGGCTCGACGAACGAAGGTCTTCAAATGTGGGATAGTGCTTTTGGAAGTTAACTCGTGATTTGCGAGACAACTACCCGTATATTGAAAAACTATGTTCTGAGAAATATTCAAGAAAATCAATCAATACAAAGTAATTCGAACTAACAAAGGAAAAAAATTGGTAAAAGGAAATATTACCGTAAAAATCGAGTTTCTACAAGCCAATAAATACGTGACACGTGAAATTAGTGCTGCAACACTCTAACCTAGTTCCACAAGCATTCCTCTCGCATAACTAGACATGCACTCTTGTTGGTAAGGTTACACAAGTTAAACCCTAGCCTCAACTCTATTGGTTTAGAATTAAATTATTGTACATTCTTTTGTACAACTAGTTTGACATTCCTTTATGTGTCAAAATCATGGTCATTTGATTTGAATAACATTTATTCAAATCAATGGTCATAATTTTTGACACATCATGAATGTCAAATTTAATATACAAAATGAATGTACATGTAGCGGCTTTGATTTGTTTGTCTTCGACACCAAGTTCTTCATATACTTCCTTGCTTATTTATATCAACAGTTGACTTGATCTTTGAAGTAGCAATGACAACGCCTATCATTTTTTGGAATAGTGATCTTGGTGCATAAGTCATAATATTGTGAAAGTAAGATACACGTGGATAGAGAGGCATGGCAAGGATATATTGACAACGGAATCGTTAAGATTTTGAGGTCAATACTATTGAACAATTATAATAAGTACGATTTTCATTTTTTCCTTTCCAATTATTAAACATGTTGTAGTTTCTTGATTTGTTCATTCATGTACTAACTAATGTCGAAGTTAACAAAATTTTGCACCATCGTTGCGTCTGGCACTCAAAATCAATTATTAAATAAAAAACTAAATATAAGAACATAGTCAGTAGCAGAGTTGGGATTTTTGGCTTTGCGTCCAACAATGATCAATAGTGCATTAGTGCTATGGCCGCTGTCCACGATCAACATTGTAGCGGTAGTTGACGGAGAGATGAGAGCGGCATTTGAAGTAATTGGAATTGAAATGAAAAAAATATTGGGATAATTGCAGCTGAAGCCTTCAAACACTTGTAAACTTTCCTATATCCTTTTAATCATTACAATCGGCATCCCAAACATTTCCAACCAGCAACTGAGATCCAAATGAACGGTTTAATTCAATCAAGTTTGCCATCAATTGACCCAAAAATTGATTTTGGCGATATTTTTGCAATTTGGCATAATGTTAATATTATATTTTTTACATAAAATAATTAAATAAAATAAAATAAACAAACAAACAAACAAACAAAAAAAGCAAGAAAAATTGGTAGAATCCAAAAGAGTATAAAGACAGTCAACCAGTATATATACACACACATTTGGGCCTCAACTGCTACGATTGGAAAGGTTTGAGGTGAAGACTGCAACGATTGAAAGGATAGGAGAAAGTTTACAAGTATTTGAAAGGTTTGAGGCTTCAGCTATAATTATCCCAAACTTTTATTAAAACCTTCATTAGGCCAGAGCATATATCAACAAGTGTACAAACTTGGTGCAGAAAATTCCTTGCAATGAAAACTTGCTCTTCATTCAGATCCTTTTCTAACAATATAATGTTGAAATATGACAATAATCATGCTAAGAATAAGAAACACATAATTAATTGATAGTTCGAAATTTATACCTGTAGAAGACATTGTCATGTATGAATATTACTAGCTAGATCTTCCTCTTTTTACTCCTCAAAATAATCAGTCATCAATTGGGCAAGCCAAAACTATATGGAGAGGAGAAATGACCTAGCCATTATATAGGAAATCATAAAGTCGGCCAATTACAGACTCTAATTCTAATTAGGGTTTATATAATTCCGGCCCACACACTTACAATTACCACATTATAAAAATAAAGCTCATAAAGTGTACAACGGCCCAAGTGGTTGCTAACATATTGGACATAATCACAGTATCATTGCAAACAATACATCTAACTCATAAAATTCTCAATCAAATGGAAGCCCTGTATTATTTTAATAAGATTGTATAAAATCAAGATCTTTGTAATATTCACCTTTCTAGCGAATAATATGGAAAAATTTAGACTTTTAACATTGGTCATTCCCAAACTTTAAAGAGGCTGGTTCATTTGTGTGTAATTCATAGCCTTTGAAGAGCATGTAACACGTGTCTTTCCTCCTTCGTGCTACTTCCCTCGTCTATTGATGATCAAGGGGGATTTTTGTTGGGTGACGAAATGGGAAAGGTGCCAACTATAAAGAAAACTATCCTTAGATTGATTTACACTGAGGATATTACACTATGATGGTACTAAACTCAAAGATGGTAGGCTCCCCTTGTTATTGAAATAAACAGTCTAATAATTTTAACAACATATAATCCGGTCACACATATCAAATGAAGAAAATGTCTTTTTTTAGCTTATGAAGGTCACATCAATTGCTATCTATAGACATATCACCGAATACGACTTTAATTTATCAAAGAAAATAATGATTTGTGTGTACATAACTCAAAATATCATAAATATATTTTAACAAAAAATTAAATAAAATAAAAATTAGGTTATAGAATGATCTCCTATGGAGAGTCAAGTCCTCATGCAAGCCCACAACATGAGCAAAGATTGTAATAATTATTGAAATAAACCACAACCCATGGGCTCATTCACTTATTCCACAACATAATTATTGAAATAAACCACAACCCATAACAAGAAATCGTCAAACATGAGCAAAGAAAAATAGTTATTCAAGTGAATGATATTAATTATTCAAGTTTGAAAATGAGATGTGTGTTTAAAGTGTACATTAAGATTGGCACTGTGTGATTTGTTAAAATCTGTGTCGTTGGTTGTTTAAAGTGTCGTTAAATTCAATGTATAAAAAATTGTCGTCTCACAACAAAATCAAATTTCATGTACATGTAGCAAGATTGTAATACAATAGGGTCCTTAAGTTGATGGTTGATAGAAAAAAATATATTGGAAATGCTACGGTTGGTATTGATTTACATTAGTATTGATTCTTCTCGTTGCTAATGCTACGGACTGTTGAGAGGACATTTCCTGCCATGAATCTTGTCAATACTCGGCTGTGCAATCAAATTGGAAATCAGTTGATGAATGACAATTTTGTTGTATATATTGAGAATGATATATTTAATGAAATTGATAATAATATAATTATACAACGTTTTCAAAATATAAAAACACGTCGGGAATAATTATGAACATATTATTTATAATTATTTTTGTAATATAATTTTTGCTCATCCAAATAAAATATCATGGCTATGCAATTGTTTACAATATTGCGTTGTCATTGGAAAATTTGCTTAGGTAACAAAATATTTGAAAATTTTATGCTATAAATGTAAATTTCTTATGTTCAATGACTTCTTTTATCGTGTTCTATACATCTTAGCCTAAAAAAACCACATCGATTTTTAGTATAAAAATTTATCAAGTTTTGATAAAATTATGATTTTAATCCCTATGAAGCAGGGACTAGTGAAATGTTTATATAGAACTAAGAATATAACCGACTAAATAGCAAGTAAATGAAACATTCTGCTAAAATGAAACAGCTTCCATACAACTAGGACAACAAATACACTGTCTGTCTGTCTGGAAATGCTTAATAGTAAAATTCCTGCAGTTTGGCATCCATTTTCCTACCGTTGGCCACCATTTCCAACAATTTCCAGCCATTTTTCTTGACCAAATCTCTCTCATGTGGGCCCCAAAAGACCAAAAAGGGTCAAAAAATTGATTTCGAAAATATCGTCCAGACGGGCGTTAAATTGATACTAAGACTAAAACTTGTGTAACTCATTAGTAGAGTTTGTGGGTCCCACACAAAAGCCCCTCAACATAGTTGATAAATCGATGAAATTGAGTTTGTCAACTAAATTTAATAACACGCAAATATACACTTATTATTTTTTCGTGCTTAAAATTGATAAAAAATAAAAGGTTAGATGCTTGACTTTTAGTCGGTCAACGGATTTGTGCCAAAACCATCTGGAAGTCCTTCTAACATACATCTTTTTAAAGATTAGAACGTATCTGCTATAATTTAAAGTTTGGGACCACACTGAACTTTGTGAAAAGTTTGGGACATCTTCTGCAAATTTTCCTTCTTCTTTTCACCTTACCAAACACACCCTGAAGCTGCAACTTATCTTTTTTCTCGAACCATTCTTCTCCTCCTCTTCTCGTGAGGTAACAATGGAGGGTATTGCTCTTGCACAGAGCTTAACGATACCCTACCATCTGCCATTCAACAACCCAAAAACAAAAAATTCAATGCTAACAACACCCACACGTAAAAAACTTGGATTGCCACTATCACTGCCACTCTATTTATATCATAATTTCTCTTCAATTCCTTCGCATCCCACAAATAGTAAGTCTTTCTCCATTAACTAAATGTGTGATTTGTTATACCGAAAGAATATGATGTGGGTTTTCTTTACTTGAGATGAAAATTTTAAAAAAATAATTAAAAAAATTGAGCAAGGTACTAACCTCGAACCAGATGGTTTAACGTTAGTTTATACTTTAAACTACTTAAAGCTTATAATTTGTACCTTTCTGTCTGAAATCGATGGTTCTCTTCCGGTTTCTAGGTTGAAAATGTTATTTCTATATTTTGATGCAAAATCTTTGTGGGTATATGCTAGGAATAATTAGAATATATATGGTTTGGAGAATATGATTCTATATTTTTTTATTTTCTAGTGCTTCAGATTGTGCATTTTTCTTCAAATTTGATGGGCTGCTTCTACTTTTTGTGTTGGATTATGCATTGCATTGCATTTGATGCAAAATGTTTGAAATCTTACTCAATTCATGGAATATTATACAAAAATAGGCCGTGGCAGTGCAGTAGAAACGAAGCTGTATATATGTATATTTCCTTTTTTGGTCTTTGCTAAACTCAGGAAAAATGATAAATTGAGGGACATACTATATACTAGTTCGCGGCGAATGTACACACTTGGTCTGTTTTAATATATTTTCAAGATTGGACATTTCTATTTAACTTTTGATGGTTCTCTTCTAGTTCTTTTTTATAGATTAATAATGAGGCCATTTTTTTTCTGGTTAAAATCTAGACCCTCATATTAATATCATTTTTCGATTTTGAAGCCCCCCCCCCCCCCCCCCCTTTTAAGCCCCCCCCCCCCCCCCCCTAATGATTCAACTTAAGTTTGTTTTAATATTATTTTCTTATTAATTCTCAATCGAAGGTTGCTCATTGTTGTTTGCAACTCCGGAGACAGGAGTTAGTGCGGAAACAAGTGAATGGGTAATGCAAGGTATGCCCTCTATTTCTCTTGCACGTGCTATGTGTTTGTCTGAGTGACTATAAGTGCATGTTTGGTTTGCAATAGTCGACAAGGTTGGACGCTATAATAGACATGATTATTTTGCAACTTGTAGAGCATACATTGCTCAATTTATCATTTTCCCTGAATTTAGCAAAGTACCACAAATTCATTTTCGTCTTCAATATCAAACAAGCAACATGTTTTTTCAACAGTAACTTCCATTGCTGAGCTATTTGATTGTATCAATTAGCCTCGAATGAATGGATGATCCATACATTATTGCATTAAAATTTCTTTTTCTTTTCAGGTTTTCAAAAGAGCTGAAATGGTTAGAAAAAATTGAAATGGGTGTGATATTGTTGGGGAAATGGTAATAAGGAAGCATAGTTGATGTGAACAAAATTCTTGAGCATAAATATCGACGCGTATTTGATTCCACATACTCAAAGAATTTACTTCGACATATGCCTGAGTAAACATAATGCGAACTTGAGCCACGATACTGACGTGGAAATAACTCTTATTTTCTCCCTGACATTAAAAGTTGATACCAATACTGACAATAGCAGAAGGCAATTTCAAGCCCAAGACCACTTTGTAGTTAAAGAGAACCTCTTGCCATCAAGCATTTGAAATTTGTTCCTTTCTTGAACTTCAGAACCGGTACTGCTATGTTTTGCCAAACCTTGATTAAAATATATTTTTTGAGATCCTGAAATTTTTTCCATGTGATCTGTAACTTGATCTTGTGACTCTTGTATTTATGTGGGAAGGAACTAATTATGGCTGTGATACATTTGCAGATTTCTATACCTTGAGGAGAGAGGTGGAGGCTACCTCAGAGCGCGTTGAAGAAATTAGGGCTGCTTCTGGTCTGAAGCAGCTCAAAGAAAATCTTGAAGATTTGGAGGCAGCAGCATCAGATAACTCTCTGTGGGATGATCGAGCCAGAGCTCAGCAGACCCTTCAGGCTCTGACTGACGTGAAAGACAAAATAAAACTTCTTAATGACTTCAAATCGCAGGTCTTTATTTCACTATAGTGAAATTTTCGATCAATTTTCTCATATTAGTTTCATAAAAATTGTCAAATTGGTAAAATTCTATGGCTTGTTTGGTAAGGTTGATTAGACTAGGTTGAACACTATAAAGGAATAAATAGAAAAACTAAGTTCTTGTTCATTGTCCTCTCTTGTTGTACCAAACATGCACTTATTGTTCACTTGTACAGAGTCTAAGTATTAATTTTTGATACAGGTTGACGATGCAGAAACAATAGTTAAGCTTACTGAGGAGATGGACTCAATTGATACGGGGCTCCTTGAAGAGGCTGCTGGAATTGTTAAAGAACTAAACAAGGCATTGGATCGGTTGGAATTGACTCAACTTCTTTCTGGCCCCTATGATAAAGAAGGTGCTGTTATCACAATCACAGCTGGTGCCGGGGGAACTGATGCCCAGGTAATACCTTTTCTTACAAAAGAAAGCAACTAATTTCGAACTGTGTCCCCTGTGACCCCTGTATGTATTATGGGATCGATGAGCTACACTTACTATGAAAGAATGCATCCATCAAATCAAATTTATACGAGGGCTGCATCTATAATTAGCATAACATCATTATACATGTCCTCAATAATAAGGCTACAGGCTAAGGCGCTGCTAAGACACTTGAGTTTTAGAGGCTAAGCATGTGTGTAAATTGCTACAGAGAGAGTATGGTGCCAGAAGAAAGTTCTTAGGTTTTTCTTTAATAATTGGACACCATCTCTGGATTCCCTGCTATCTCATCACCCGTGTGGTAGTGTTGAACTAATTTTAGATGGTTTTGTTAAGTATCGCTAGCATCTCTGTGCTGAATTTTTTATTCCTTCTAAAGACTGTTTGTGATTTTTTAGCTGTCTTTCTTGGAATGAATATTTCCTGAACTCTCACATTATGAGTTTCCATTTGATTTTGCTCGCTAATTTTGTCTTTTCTTGTTTTTTATTTTTTTGACGTGATATAGCTGCATACTTAATTCCAGACATGGACTGTCATGTTGATAATTTAAGCAAGTGTGGGTCGGTGTACATTATTCATGCAGCTAACGTTAAATGCAATTTATTGCGATAGCTGATATATATATGTTTGTTGCTTGCGGCAGGATTATCTGCTTTACTAATACTGAAGGAATTAATACATGCATAGCTGAATCTAAATCAAATCTTGCACAACTATCTTGGATATCCTGTCTCTTACATTTGGCGTTCTCTTGTAAATTTTGGTACAGGCTACTAAGTGAATAAGGCTTAGTTTCTCCTTTTTTTTTTTTCTTATTTTGGCCTTGGAACTTATTTGTATGAGACTGTTCATTTGCACATTCCACTCTATAAATTTACTATGTTGGATTTCTATGCTCTTCACGTGCTCCACAATAAGAAAAGCCATACTGATATTAATAAACTACCTGTAAAAGTATTAAAGTGCAAATTTCTGTATTCATATCTGTTTTTTGTGTAAAATTCTTTTGATAAATTCCAGTGCAGGATTGGGCTGACATGCTTCTCAGGATGTATGTAAGATGGGGTGAGAAACAGCGATACAAGACAAAAGTTGTTGAGAAGTCCTTGGGTGAAGAAGCAGGAATTAAGTCGGCCACAATTGAACTAGATGGACGGTATGCCTATGGGTATTTGTCCGGCGAGAAAGGAACTCACCGAATTGTGCGACAATCCCCTTTTAATGCCAAAGGTCTTCGCCAGGTAACTTCATTATAGAATTTGGGATACCTATTTTCCCTCTGTATTTCAGTGGGTCCTAACTCACACCTCCATGGTTGTACTTGAGATGTAGAAAAACAGATTTTTTAAAATTTTAATTCTAAGGACCTAAGGTTGCATCCAACACATTTTCTGTTGAGACCTGAGAACCACCTGGATAGCTCATTTCAGGAACGGAAACAACCCCAAAAATGATGAAGAACATAAAGCAAAAAATGTTTGTTGGTTTTGCTTCCACTTCTAGTATAGGTTTGGAAGCCCAAGTTGCTAGATAGCATGTTTGGCTAAGCTTAAGAAGTTGGCATGCAAGTAAATAAGTAAGATTTAAAAAAATTAATTCTTTTAATTGGTCAGAGTTAGAATCAAGTTTGTTTCTTATTTTAACGTTAAGGTAAGAGTTACTTTCAAATTAAGCCACTTTTTTTACTTAAAAGTAAGAAAAGAGTAATATATTTAATCAAGTTTGCTAACAAAAAGTTACTGTTGAAGAATATATAAATGATATACATGTGGCCCTTTTAACACACATGCAGCCACATCTTACAGCTTGAGCTTTTAGATTAGTGGTTCAACAGTAACTTTTTTTATCTTAGTCAAAAACGCACTGTGTCTCGTTGAATGGTGCCGAGAAAAAGGTTGATGTAGCTGACTAAAATAAGGCTTAGTTTGTTGTTGTAAGTTGTTAGCAGCGGCCCTTGTCCAGAGATTATTGGATATTTCACAGTAAATTTCGAAAATGAATTCGTGCAGACGAGCTTCTCTGGTGTCGAAGTAATGCCGCTTCTTCCTGAGGAGTCAATGGATGTAGACATACCTGAAGAAGACTTGGAGATCAGTTTTTCTAGAGCAGGTGGAAAAGGTGGCCAAAATGTAAACAAAGTTGAAACTGCAGTGCGCATTACTCACATCCCCACTGGAGTGACTGTTCGTTGTACAGGTTATTTCATTAACATTTTTTAATTGTTGCATTATTTTATGTGTGTTTTTACACAAAATGGTCTTGTTCAAGTTCTTTTAAGTGTGTTTCAATACTCATCTAATTCGTTTGTACATTGGGTAAAAATCAGTTAGTCGCTCAACTTTGAGTCAAATTTTATTTTGTTCACTAAAGTCTGCTTTTTATTTAGTTACATCACTTGTTTAAAATCCATAGTTTATCTAAGCATTTTTTTTCCTGGTATTTTGTTTTATCATTGCAGAAGAGAGATCCCAACTGGCAAACAAGATCAAAGCTATGAGCCGATTAAAAGCAAAACTACTAGTTATAGCAGTGGAACAAAGGGCATCTGAGATCAAGCAAATTAAAGGAGATGCAGTGAAGGCCGAGTGGGGCCAACAAATACGTAATTATGTATTCCATCCATACAAGCTCGTTAAAGATGTTAGGTCAGGACATGAAACATCAGACATTGCTTCTGTAATGGATGGTGAGTTAGATCCCTTTGTTAAATCTTACCTTAAATACAAGTACAGTACATCGATGTCAACTACCGATCAAGAATAATTATAATAGAAGTGTAATTTAGATTCTTTTACAATATCTTAGTGTATATGTTTTTGTTATTACAATGGAAACAATGGAGATGAATAATTTGTCAAATATTGATTAGTTAGTTGTTCAACACCTAGTTCAGAAAAGTTTGGCCTTTCTGATCGACAAGTTCTTCATAACACATCAATATGTTGCAGCTTCCTCAATGCTGATATTCGTCATGGTAATTCAAATCTAGCTGTTTCTAGTAGTATGTTTTTTTTGCTTAAAAAGTATATTGCATTATCCTACTCAATTCCGAGTCAAATGGAGGTAACGGGATTGTGTAGACATGTTTCCTTGTAAATATGCTGTTTATATAAGCTAGTTACATTCTTCACTTGAGAAATATCTTTTGCAAGGCAAATTGACTCATTCCAGTAATATTACACAAGCTATACAAAATTCAGTTCCTGTTCACTGAAAATGAGCAGCAGGTGCTGCAATTAAGGATACATATTGAGCATGTCACTGGCATCAGACTTCTGAGGCCTTATTAACAATGACAGAGGCATAATTGGCAATTGTTGATTCTGGTGATTGTCGAAGTTGTGCTATTATAGGGAATAGCTCTGACGAGCGAATGAATTGCCTGCACAACGGATATGCACACATCTTCACCAATGAAAACAGGGCTATCTTTAGAGGAGACTCGTTTATGGCATCTCTCCTCGGGTTCAGTGCCACCACGGAACAGTCCGCCACCACTTTTAACAACGCCTGAACAACCACAATTGTTCTTCAGAAACGGAATGGAAGTATAAATAGCATTTTATTACACAAGCTGACAAGCCTAATGCAACAATTCGAGAGAAATTTCATGTTTCAGTTGAATTTTTCCCATTCAGGTCACAGATTCGAAGTTTGTTACATTTTGATCGTTTCGTCCATTTCCATTTAGTTGACTAGGGAAAATGATAACGGGAAAGATTAGTTGGCAAATAACTACATTCCACGTTACCTTAGTTAAACTAACGTTTATGGATGTGGAGTCATCAAATTGTAACAAAATTTAAATCTACTGGCCAACTTGAATAAATGCGAAGTTCAGTGACCAACATGAAAATTGCAAATATCAGACATTCTTAAAGAATGGCATGCATAGCATTATAGGAAAACTGGAAGCAATGAGTTTCAATAGCAAGTGAAGAAAGAATATGAAAATACCTGCATGGCTCCTTTAGAAACAATGTCTTCACAGAGCTTGTTAGAGTTCCGAACAAGATTGCTGAGTGCACCTGCAGCGTTTGCTTTAGTCTTGTCTTCTTCTTGAGAAAGTAGCAAATTCCTTAGCTGGGGGATGGCTCTTTGGAGCTCGTCGTATAACGAATCGCTGTGATAAGCAGCATTGCCGACCTGTTGGGGAGAAATGATTTTAATCAAGTGTCTATACTAGATAATGTTAACACGAGAGAAATTTTGTTGAGTTGATAGAAAAACTAACTACAAATGTGAAAGCAATGTAGAAAATAGCTTACGGCAAAACAAGCAAATTTACGTGTTCGTCTGTCAGAATCAGCGCATCGATCAATAAGGAGACCAATGATTTCATGTTTTGCCTTTAAACAAATTAAGAACACCCACAGAGTTACAAGGATGTAAAATCCGCAACAGGAAAAACATTGAAGCAACACAAAAGAAAATCTTTTTCATAATGTATGAAATAAAAAGGAAACAGTTCTAGCTGAATGTTCTTTACCAGTGAACTATAGAAATAGGAGCTATGGCGGCACATGTTGCCAATAGCACTGCACACCTTAGAACGCACATTGGAATCTTCATGTGTAAGAAAGTGCTTGAGAGAATCTAAGATATCTGCCCCATCGATATGTTTGTAAAATAGCTGCGTACACATTGGTGATTAGAAGCATGGATGTTTTTCAGAGTTGTGAAGAAGTTCTTTATAGTGAGCAACATGGAAAACACAGTTTCAATGATAGCATCATAGTAAAGATCAATATAATAGAAAAAGATATGTAATCTGCTGAACTAAAGATATATGAAATACGATTCCTCTTGTACTTGATGAAAAATGGGAAGTATATTTTTTAAGTGCTCCGTAGTTCTCATTCCATCAGGCTGCTATTTGTTTGTTGCAAACACAGTATCAGAAAGCATGCGTGCAGTTAATTTGGTGATAAGAGTGAAAGCATTCCATCATTGACTGTAACCGTTAGATCAGAAATAAGCACTGCATTTACACTACTTGTGCCGTAAAGTGATCTCACTAAGGACAATGTAAAATATTTACAACTAGAACAACACAAGTAGGTGAGCTTGGCAATACCTTATCCATACGAGCTAAATCTGAAACAATCATGAGAATGTCCATGGTGACTTCCCTTGGGCAGGGGCCATTAAGCAATCTTTTCACTCTTGTTGGATCCAACAAGCCTTTACCTACAAGTTGAATGGCAAGTGGTTGTTGTGTTGAAAGTTTGGCGATAAATGCAACTGGCCTAGCAATGTCTTTCAAATCCATATAGTCCAAGCACCGAAGAATGATGGCTGGCACTTCAACCTATGAGTAAAGAAGCAACTATTTCAACTAAACATGAAAGCCAGAAAAGTTTCCAACTCAGAACTATGTATACAGGTATTATCCAGTTATATATTCATATTCAGGGCAAATGCAAAGTTCAAATAATGTCATGCACCTTTGCTTGAAAAGGTTTGAGGTCTCATGTGTTCAAATATTTCAGGAAAACCCCATGCAACAGTCCATAGAATGGTTTATGGGGGATTAACATAACTGGACCTTGCAACATTTTATTATAGGTTTTTTCTTTGCTTTGATACTTCGTTTCGTCTAGGGAAAAAGAACATGAAACCATTTTTCTGGGAATTCAATAGATTAAGGCAAACCAGATAAAAAAAGACAGTGCCTCCATTTCATTTAGAGGACAATGTTTCTTTTAGGGTTTTGTCGTGGAGTTCACTTGCCAAAAAGGATTGCACACTTGTGTTTGGATATTTAGGTATCCAAGGTTCAGTAACGAAAAATGAGAAAAAAAAAAGTCACAGTTATTAAAACTTATTTCAAACGTGGTACAAATAGAGTAGATTTGAAGTTCCAATCGTAAAGGTGACTATTATTAAACTCCGTGCAAAGAGAGAATGTGATAAACAATATGAAACACGTGGAATAGAAAAAAGGAGCTCCCTTTAACACACGATCCTACTGTCCAGAAACTTGAGAAAGAGATGAGAAATTGACCTCCAGAAGGATCTGAATATACTTTTTCATGTTGGTCTGTATCGCTTTCATCATGTCTTCGTCTACAGTGCAAACCTGCCCACCAGGTGAACCCATATTAAGAAGGAATCCACTGTTTACTGAAGCAGTAGCAGACGGCAAACCAGGAGCATTCGGTGCAGCTACGAAAGGAAATGCCAAGAGGTCAATTGTTGTATTAATTGTATCCCTGAGTCCATTTTTCCCTCCACCAGGTCCATTCCAGCACCTAACAAGCTTAAGATGTACATCAGATATTAGATCAGAAATGCACTTGATATGTTCTGCCCTCAGCAAAATTTGGCGAAATGTTGAAACTCCACCAGAGAGGCATTGACGGATTGATGAAATTGTCCACACAACCCCAGCAGGCGATAATCCAATTTGATCTTGTGAGCATTCAGTTCTTTGATTGGAAGCAATTGAAATATTGTTAGCCAATAAATCAATAAGAAGCTGAGGAGTACCACTTGCACATAACTGTTGCACAGCCATAGGTCCTCCCCACTTTAGTCTAGAGTCCAATAGTCCAACACACCCATCCCTGAGGCCATGCCAATATGAGAGCAGACCATTCTGTGTATTGAGGTTCACTCCAGTTTCATCCACTATCGGACCTCTTAGATGGTCACAAAGTGTAGCTGTTCGAGGAATTAATGGCAGAGCTGTCTCGGTAATGGCATTCTCAATAGTAGTTCCAGATTCGAGTGACAGAATGGATGCAAGAGCTAGCATAGCAGCTGCACGAGGAGGCTGCAATGAGGACTGCATCCTTTCATCAGATGAAAAATGGAATGCAAGGATTGACAGACGAGCAGACTGTTTTTTTGATGACGTTAGCATAAACAAAGAAGAATTTCTTCCAGATAACTTCAAAAACTGCGCAACTGTGGCGAGTACAAGACATGAATGCAGAACCAGATCACGTGCATAAGTTACTTCAAATTTAGGATTATCTGCTTCTCCTCCATTTGTCTCTTTATTTGAAGCAGCGCAAAAGGACAGTATGGAGAAAATCTCAGAAATAATTGTTCCATCTCCTCCGCCACTCACAATGGTGGTAACAGGTAGTTTACTTGGCAGACCACAAAGCACATTAACAACAAATTCACTATGCATGCAACATCTCAAGATAAGCTGCAACATATTACATCAATCATTCCTTTACACAGACAATACAAATTATAGAATACAATAACAGAACAAAACTAAGAGCAACACATCACTTGCATAAATCATGGGTTTTTCCATTGCCGTCCAAAAGGGATAATAAACTAACATTTGTATGTACAACACGTTAACAATCATAAATAAAAAGGCAAGAATAATAACTATGTTGTCAAGGAAGATGTGTGCTATCTCTGGCTGAAAAATGCTCAAACTTCCATATTCCTGCCCTATAGTTTTACACAAAAATTGTGATACTACTGAACTGAATTGCTGTCATGACTTACAACAAGCTGATCAAAGCAGGATCTAAAACCACTGCAACTAGGGAAGCATATAAAAGATGAATCTAAAGAATTCCAAACTGCTAAATTCTAATTTAGGAATTCCACTTAATTAAGTTGCACTGAGTTGACAAAAGAGAAAAATAGCAATCACTCATGGCTTCTAGTGTTTCTCGTCATATATTATAAGTTAGTCTTGTTTAGACGTCAAAGCAAACCAAAAAACAGGAAGGTAGAGCATTCATTTGATTTCTAGTATTCATCATATACTAGGTTGAAGTGCCTCGTCTAAACTTTAAACTTTACAGTGAAACATAATGCCATATGATGAACCTCTTGCATCTAAGAAACATAGATAAACAGCCTCAAAAGCTGCTGAATAAGAACTATACCTGTACACCAGCACTCAGACCTCTATCGCGGCGTTGATGAAGACAAAAGTACATGGCAACCTGTATGGCTTTTGACCTGAGAAATGCTTTTGTGATTGCATCAATGATTTCTTCTGAATCTGTTCCATTCCATGGATCCTTATCATGTTCCTTAATGTCAAGTCGGATTAGAGTATGGCTCCGCAAATCGTTTAGTGGAAATAGTGCATTTCCTTTAACAGATAGAACTTCAAGTGCATCTATCAGTGACCAAATACCCCTGCAGGCTTCACAAGCAACCCGCAAAAAAATTGAAGAGCCTGATATGCGACTCGTGCCTGAAGATTCTAGGCACAAACACAAATGATGCACTACGCCTGAAGTTCTAGCATGGTCTAAAATTTGTTTAGGAGTTTTATTCACCACTGATGAGGCAGAACCCGCCTCAGGGGTTGAAGCTGCCGCAGATGCTTTGAGTGAATGTGCAACTTCAGATAACATGACTGCAATACAAGAAGTGGACTCATACATAACTCTTCCAGATGCCTCATCCCCACAACCTGCTATCTGCAGATATCATAATTATGAAGCCTTAAGGAAATATGTATTTTCCTGCTGGGAAAAAGTGGCATCAGAGAAATGAAAATAACCTTTGAATACAATTCAACTAATGTTACCCAATGCCCGAAATAAGAATCTTCAATACCACCTCCATAATTCTCTAATAATCTTCTCGTGATAAATAAGCCCTGTAACAAAATTTAAAACTGGATTAGCCAACATGCATAAGTAAATAACACTAAATGCGTTTTTTGAATTTCTTCAGGGTAAGAGAGAAAATTCAAGATAAAAGTACTAAGAAATATAGTTTTAAGTGGAACTGAATTTTCTTCTCAGATGCCTTGTTACAATATTTTTCACTGCTGAGAGAGGAAGATAGATAGGTTCCCTGGGAAAAGAAATCTGCTTATGGAGATGAATTTCTGTTTCATGATTATGAGCTCCCTGGGAAAGAAATCTGCTTATGGAGAGATGGATTTCTGTTTTATGATCTCATAATCATTATCTTATCCATGTCAAGATACATGTTAGACTGAAAGACGAGCACATATATGAATTATACAAATTCATAATCAAGAAGAATAGTAATGATATACCTTTGCCACCAAGTCATTACCATCAGTGACTTTCAGTTCTTTCAGATGAACTACAGAAGAACTGAAGCCAAGAAGTTCAATAATCATTTCATCAAGAATCCCCCTTAATTGGATAGCACCAGCAGCAACTAAGTTTGAAAGGATTTTCAGCGATTGGTTCAAAGTAATTATATCCTGATCCCTATATTAGAAATGATAGGCAAGCATATCCCGTCAAAACAACAATTGCCACCTACCACATAAAACATCCAGTAACAGCATAAAACATCCAGCCACAGTATATATAGAACAATGTCCTTTTCTTTTGACTTCGTGGAAGATCTAAAATAGTATGTTCTCGTGGATTTATGTAAGAATAAATCATATCGGACGAAGATATCTCAAACAAACGCCACGCCATATATTGAAATTAGAAAGAGCATCTTTATGCAATGACAGTGCACTTTTTATTTCATAAAAATATTTTTCTAAATTTTTTAAAATAAGATAAATCAACATCGAACTGCATCACATCTCCAAACACCATGAGAAACTTCTTCCACTTAAACAATTATATAAAGAAATTACTTGTTTTGGTGAATTTAGACTCTGAAACAAAATATTTATATAGTTAGCAACACGGATATCATAATAGATAAACAATTATTCAAGCATTACACTGTGAAGCATTAACCAAAACACGTGATTGTAAGTAAACGTGAGCTTAATTTACCTGCAGGGGTTTTGGCATCCTTTGCGAAAACCTTTCAGAGGGAGCAGAATTGCCGCCAATGCTTCATTGTCTTGGCCAATTATTTTAGCACCCTTAACTGTACGGGAATTATTGTCCAAGCGATTCAAAACTTCACTACCTGAACACAAAGTAACTCTGGATCATTCACTACATGTAATTAATTGTATATTATACAATTTAACTTGGATAAACCATAAAGTACTTGACATATTTCGTTTGATGTGTCGCATTTGAGGAATTCATTCCAGAGATATAACATATGCTAGATAAAAACTGAATTCCACTCACGTGTTGCATAACATAAAGAAAGCATCAGAAAACCAAACATAAAAACTGAAATATAGATATATGCATACTTTCAGCAAACCAGCAGGAAGATGTGGGATGAGAGATAGAAGGCCATATCCAGCCAAATAAATGTGAAAAGGGTAAATTTTGAAAAGAAAAGAAAAAAAAAACTATTATTGTTTAATAACATGTCAATAAAATGAAAGAAATCAAACTTAAAAGAAGAGGAGTGAGAAGTAAATTTATCGAACAGCTAAAAAACCATAGAATTTCAAAATCAACTTGTAGCGTTAGGAGACTAATAATATCCATGGCACCTTCGACAAGTTATACAAGTAAGACACGGCAAAGCGCTGGAAATTGGTGAGGCGCGTGGAAAAACAGAACTAGATATATTATTTTCTAATTTGATGTGCCAAATAGCTAATAAAAGGTTAACATGAGGGGAAAAAAGGTGATTACTAGAAAACATAAATTACATGAAAAGGTTTAAACCTCCATCAGCTTTTGAAAGTCTTCACCTACGAAAACAAATCTTTTAAATAAAATGATAACCAAATGATAAATAATTTTATCCCAGGGAAAAAATATATATGATAAATATTAAAAAAAAAGGGAAGGAAAACAATTTTTAGCATAATTGACACAGCCAAACTCAAGACCATACAGACCGTTAAGGAACCACCTAAGATGCACTAACACCCTCATAGTCAACATGATTTAACAAAAACAAATTTACTTTACAATATAAAAATAAAAAACAAAGATTGCTATTATTTTAATCATCATGTCAGGGACATGTCTTACTGGTACTTTTTTGTTAAATTACTTGTCCGCATGTTCGTCTCGCGAAACTCGTGTACATGTGCATGCTTCATAGGTAAACATGATTGTAAATAAACAATTTTATCACAAATCCACTAGGGTCTTGAAATTATATAATCAATACATTGTTATGCCAAGACAGTTTACCTGACTGTACAACACCACCTGGACTTGGAAAACCTGGAAAGTCTTCCCTTGCCAGGACATTGTCTGTTGCTGAGTTAGTTCCGTTTGAATGGGGATCGGGTGGAGATTTCTGAACCCTCTCATTTTCACTATCTACGAGAGAGTGGCTTTTACCTATCATGAAGAATCTTGTGACATTTATATTCACTTAAACTTAAAAATTTTTGGTCAGTGCTAAAGTCCTTACTCTCTGGACTTGCAACAGTTGATCTAGTTGAGTTTTGATCATTATCTCCACTCCTTAAAGATGTTGTCATGGTATGCTTCTCCTGGCAACGAGAAATAGGGGTGCATGAATATATGACAGAAAAGCCATAA
The DNA here is from genome assembly GCA_903798385.1 of Fraxinus cuspidata. Classification (NCBI taxonomy): domain Eukaryota; kingdom Viridiplantae; phylum Streptophyta; class Magnoliopsida; order Lamiales; family Oleaceae; genus Fraxinus; species Fraxinus cuspidata. Next base: position 73,176 of record CAIGRP010095284.1, on the reverse strand, counting down.
ACAATACTTCAAATGCTTAATTATAGAACCATGGTAGTATAACTTCTCACTTCTACATCGTTGGAAGTTTCAATAACAAAAGGATGTTCAAGAAGCGCAGGCCATGTCAGTCTGTTTTGTGGAACCTGTTTTCATGAATACAACTAAATTAACTGTAAGTAAATAAGAACAAGAGGAAGGCATCATACATATATTCACTTCTTTTGTAACATTACCTTATTCAGCAAACCTCGTAAAAAGCTTTTAAAATTTGAGCTCATGTTGTCTGGATATTTAACTGGATCCTGCAACAGAGAATGTACAGCTCATTTATAGGTCTATGCATCATATTATCACGATTAGTGCAAAAGATATTCATATCACCTTGATGATGTGCCTTATGAGTGCATAGACCGAATTTGTATAAAATGGCGGCTGTCCAACATATAGTTCATATCTGTATGGTTTTGCTAAATACTTAGTGAGATTTGAGTAAAAAGGAGAAAAGAAAACAAGCTAAATGAAGGAAAATGAAAACTAGAATGGTGAAGTTGGAATATATCAGGGAGTACATAAGAGACCTATATAGCATAACATCATATTTAACATGGCCTCCAGATTAGCAAGAAACATGGTTAGCTTCCTTTAGGTTCAGTATATACCAGAAGCGTGTCAAACAGGAAAGGAAATCATTGATTTTAGCCGCAACAAAATATTCTGGCTCATTTTCCAGAGATAAAAAACATCTTTCTAGTTGTACCTCCAATTTACGTGCAATGTGGACGGGCTGTGAAACATATTATTACACAGCTATCTAATATGTGCATTAAAAGTTTATTCAAGATGCAATTGAAGTTAGATTGATTTTACTTTTAAAAAAATACTTGTAATTTTATATTTTGACTTAATTTAAATTTTAGTACCTTAACTGTTTCCTACTTACATTAGACTAGGTTGAACCCTTATACAAAAGAAGGGCATGCTTTGTTTTAATTACAACGTTGATTATTGAATAAGACGATCTCTCATTCCTCTCCAGCACACCTCTCAATCTCTTTCTCCTTCATTTTCTTCTATTCCTTTCTTCCTCTCTCTCTCTCTCCCCCCTTTTTTTAACAATTCATCTGCAATTGTAGTATTTGATTGCAAGCATACTGTGTCCCTAGTCATAAACATCAAATATTTTTTCTTGTTACTGATGTAACGTTTTCTTACAACATTGTATTTATTTCAACTACAGAGAACAATTAACAACATATTTCTATACACCTATCGTGCATCCAAGAGAAGTATTCGAGATGCTAATAGTCAAAAGTTTAGTTAAGAAAGAATAACGTACAAAATTACACCAAGAGACCACAAATCAGCAGTGTGATTGTAGGGTTGTTCTCGTACTAATTCTGGAGCCATGTATAAAGGAGTACCTGGTATAAAATTTGTAAATAAAGAAGTTATCAGGCATTTAGCAAGCAAGTAGAGATTGCTATAAAACATATCAAAGTAATGATAGATGGAATTACATGAAAACACTCGCCTTTTATGGATCGCAGTACCACAGTGTTTGCAGACATCGCACGTGCAAAACCAAAATCACAAAGCTGCTCAAGAGGGAAAGAGGGGGAAACAACATGCACACGTAGAGATCAGAAAAAAAGACACAAATGATTGCTGTTTGTAAGACGCTACAAGAACAAACACAATTTTACTTTGTGATAACTCAATGCAACTAGCTGCCAGTATGTAGCTGTTGTATGCACACATGACTTAAAAATATAATAGAAGATTTGACTTGGAACATCTAAATTCTAGAAAGATATGCTAGTGGTAAACAAATATATTTAAGGGATGAAGATTGAAAAGATCAAGGGCCTAAGCAAACAGTAGAGCATTTAAAAATAAAACTCCTAAAGCAACTTATGTACAATTTACATATCCACATATATGGGTGTTCTTAACAAAAAGATTCAATCATAAACTACTCTACAAAGAAACATCTTGCAACTAAATATTTCACGAAGTTTTCATGATTTCAGTTATCCAGGTTAACTAAAAAGCAAATCTTATTGCCGATATCAAAACAACAATAACCAACATCAAATCGATAATTGTTGCAAAGAGCATATTAAAGAGATTCATATGGGAACACGGTGAATGTAGTGAATACAAGTTTTAGTTTGATTACAGATCCTATTAATATATAACAAGACAAGGAGACTAATAAAGACAAATCAAAGTTCCCATTACCAGCATCTACAACTTGTGACCTGATAGGTTTCCACTACTTGAAAGTCTAACTCAAATATTCCAATTTTGCCCTCTTTCTCAAAGAATAATTCAATTTGTATTCCTATTGATGCTAGTTAACCTCAGTTGTGCGCACTTAATCAACTTGCTTATGATAAAGCCATGGACACTTATAGCCTGTTTAAGCCCCATTATAATCCAAGAATATATTTTGAAATAGTAGATTGATGGAGAATATTTGGTTAAAAAATAAGGAAAAGATTTGGATTTGCATGAAATATTATTTTATTGAAGAATGTATAGTTGAAAAGAAGAGAGAGAGAAATGTATTTTGGAAAAAAATGGGAATCAAACAAGGGCTTAATATTCAATACCATCCAGCAGGACAGTATGTGCTCAAGCAAATCCAACTTTATGTCAGATGCATGGCTTATGAGGGACTAAAACGTTACAAGAAACAGCCATGGTACTCAATAGGCAGGAAAATTCTATGCAGGACAACAAAATAGCTCAAAAGTGCGGTAACGAAAACACAAAAATACAGCTTCCCATCCAACCTTAACAATGGATCCAGCACCAATGAGTATATTCTGTGGTTTCATGTCACGATGAATTATACGATTTGAATGTAGATAATACAACGCTCTCACCTGAAAATTAAACAGCAAAAATTTCAATCCATAAGGAGAACTATGTTACAAGCATGACTGAGACGAGAATGGTATTCAGGAGAAAATAATCTAATCAACAAAATTCATGAGTACAAAGTTCCTATCAAATAAAACTTTCAAGACAAGTTTTAACTGCAGTGAGAATCACAGAAATTGGAAGGATAGGTTAAAGCAACTATGTACCAGCTGTTTTGCAATTGCTTGAACTTGTTCTTCAGGAAGGCATTTGTCATCCTCAAGAATTTCAAAGAGCTCGCCCTATACAAAATAAAGCCATTATTCACTCAAACTCTCACTTTCATGCACTGTGTGGCAAAAGACAATAATAGGGGAAGAAGTGTACTTACTTGGGCAAATTCTGTGACAACACAAAATTCTTGCGGGCTCTCAAAGGAGTCCAGCATTTCTATGATATTTTCATGCTTCAATTTTCTTAAAATCTGCAATAATTAGGCAACTCACAGCAGATGAAGTTAACATCCAGGCATATTCATAACCCTTCAAATATCATGATCTATATCATAAAAAGTACCTCTATTTCTTGTCTTAAATTGAGTATGTCCTTCTCACTTTTACCATGTTTGGGGATGAATTTCATTGCTACAGTCTGCAATTTCAACATAAACAGGGATAAAAGCAAAACAAAAACAACAAAACTGTAACACATGTAAATACCAAAAGTTTCGTAAAAAAACCTGGCCAGTGAACTTGCGCCTTCCTTTGTACACTTTTCCAAATGAACCTTCACCCACTAACTCTATCACATGGTAATTTTCCACGCCCATATCTTAAACCCTTCAGAAAAGGGAGAAAAAACATTTTAACATAATTTCAAATAATTGAGCGAAATTCCAACAGATAGCAATAGTAATAGCCGCCATATGGTTGATCAAGGATCCAAGCTTAAATCAATGTAAAACATCAGCTAGACTATTGCTTAGAGAAGTAACTATATTATACTTTATGCACATGGGCTTTACTTCAAAATCAAGCCCATCGTCTTCGCACACGGAGAGTTAATGAAAATCCAAGTACCCGGTCCGGGTAATTTCGAAGATATTAAAGGAAAATTCAAAAATAAATCTCCGGAAATCATTATAGGATACTGTTCAACTGGACAGGGTTCAGAATTTTCGAAATAAACTACAGATATTAAATGTAAATAAAATGTTTAAATGCTAATGAAATTCAAACTTTAATTGAACGAGGAATAAGAACAATTCACCTGAGAGATTGGAGTGGATAGATCTCGTCTGTATGCGGTGCGAGTGGAGAGAGATGGAGAGGAGAGGGGGGAGATATGCAGATTTGAAAAGATGAAAGTTCTGTCCGTTTCTTCAAAAGTTTAAAATGCACAAAACGCGCTGCCCAATGTTTTTCTAGACGACGCCGTATAATTCACTTTCTCCTTTAAAACGCCTGCTTGGTGGCCATTTAACAAAAAAAAAAGAGGTTAAATCTACCAATAAGCACCCAACTTTATACTTGATGTCGTCGTGACCATTCAATTTGATCTTGTTTCATCATGATCATCTAATTTGATTTTATTTTACCATGATCACCCAATTTCATATAACGTTTCATCATGGTCACCAAATTTCTTACAACGTTTCATCGTGGCCACCAATTTCATATGCCAATCACAATGGTCACTCAATTTCTTTTCAAAATTTTCATTAATTTTAGAAAATGTAAAATGGTAACTTTAAAAAATCAAAATAAAAACTTATTTTAAAAATATTTACTTAGAAAAAAATATTTATTTAAAAAAAAATTTTAAATAATATAAAAACGTATTTTAAAAAAAAAAACGTTACTTAGAAAAAAATTTAAAATAAAAAGTTATTTTTTAAAAAAAAGGTTCCTTAAAAAAATAAAATAAAATAAAAACTTATTTTTTTAAAAAAAAAAAGCTACTTAGAAAAAATTTAAAATAAAAAGTTATTTTAAAAAAATGTTCCTTAAAAATAAAATAAATAAATACTTATTTTAAAATAAACTTTTTTAAAATTAAAAAAAATTATTTATTTAATTTATTTTTATATATAATACAAAATTATTGTGTTACCACTTTTAAAATTAGTGAGAATTGTGAAAATAAATTGGATGGATATGGTGAAACGTTATGTAAAATTGGGTGGTCGTGATGAAATAAAATCAAATCGCATAGTTATAATGATACTAATTATAAAGTTTGATGACCATGATGAAACAAAATCAAATTAGGTGGTCATGGCGACCTTAAGTATAAAGTTTGGCGATCATTGATAGATTTAACCCGAAAAAACATTATTTTGAATAGTAAACTTTTGAATAATGTATGATTTAAAAGTAAATAAAGGCGATGAGTATTGTGTCAATGTATGATTGAAAATTAACATAAAGAAAAAAGGCTTTCGAAAGAATGAGAGACAAACAATAGCATAATTTGTAATTTAGTGCGTGTTTGACAACTATTATTTTAAATCTCTTTAACTCACATACTTATTTTCAATCGTATATTTACGTAATAAGCCCTTTTTTGACAATCATTGTTTCAAAACTCTTTAATTCTTATGTGTTAAATGAAATAAAGGAACGGGAACATGATAACATGAAGATAAACAATCATAAATACGAGATTTACGTGAAAAACTATATGCACAAGAGGAGAATCAAATCCTTGTTTGGCCTCTTTAAAATTATAATCCATTTTTATATCTCTTCTTTATCAATCACACATTTTTTAATAAATAATATTATACGTAAATCCAAAAAAAATCTTCTTTTTTAATCACACATTTTTCAAAAAAAATATTATTCAAAACACTAAAATGGCAAATAATGGGAGCCAAATGGGGACTCAATATATGACGAAAGATTATAATGATTTTGTGTTTTCAACTTGTTTATATCACAATAAAGAAGCAATATATATATAGAATACAAGTCAAGCTCTAATTATAATGTTTTAAATGGAAATAGTATATTAAAATATATCAAACCGTGAAACGGATCTTAAGCCAAATATCATCGACGCTCAAAACACCCAGGCTTACGTACTGTTGGCAACGAGGCGGGTTCGGGGCGGAGCACCCCCGCCCTGCCTTAGACGGGGTGGGGTTCGGGGCGCGTTTTTCGCCCCGTTTAGTTTTTTTTTTTTTTTCAGTTAATTATTTTTTTTTATAGTTTATTAATTATTATTATTATTATTCTTGGGGGGCAGGGCACGTGACCCGAGACGGGGCGCATCGCCCCACCCAGCCAACCCGTTCGGGGCGGGGCGGGGGAAATTGTCATAGGCTTACGGGCAGTGCTCAGACGTCTAGTCCCTACTATTTTATTCCATTTTCTTTCTGAGTTGTGCCTAGGCACTCGAACGGTGGCACCCAGTTGCCCAATTTTTGGCCCAAATCCTTCGAGTCCATCTTTTAGCTTTTTTAAGGTCTTTTTAACAAATTCATCAATATCCAACGAAATTTGGATCACACTCAACATTATACTCATTTTCAATCATACATTTACACAATAAAATTATTTTACACATAAGTTCAAAAAAATTTCCTACTTTTTAACCACGCATTTTTAAAAAATTATTATTAAAAATTTAATTTTTTCAAAATAATAGCCATCAAACAAGGGTTAAAATATTGTGCACTAAAGTCAAATTTTTTTCTTACTTTTGTAATCACATATTGTCTAAAAAATCACTATTCAAAATTCAATTTTCCAAAAATAATGGCCATAAAAAGGGGGCTTAACATATGTTTTTGAGCTCCATTTTTAATTATTTTTTCAAAAATTCATTTTCAATCACAAATTTTTCCATGAAATAATTTTACACTTGAATTTAAATTTTTTTCCTTTTTTTAAATATATATTCTTCAAAAAATTACTTTTTTCCCCGAAAAAATGTGATCAAACATATACGAGATTACAATTTTTATCAATTTTTCAATCATAATTTTCATCAATTTTTATCGATTTTTTTTTTATTTTAATTTTTAACTACACAAACAGGTGCTTATATTTTCCTTTCGATTTATTTGTAGGATTAGAACTTCAAGTCTCTGTTTGATAGAAATTATAATCTATCCTTTTTTATCAAAGTTAGAGTCAATGATTAATTTTAACCGCATATTACATGGGATCCACAACTTTACAATCACGCGTTTCATTAACTTTTATAAAAATTGGTTAAAAATCTGATTTTAGTCTTCACCAAACAAGAGCCAAATTTGTTTAATTGAAGTAAGGCAATCGAGTTTGGAGGCTATCCTACGGGAAACACAGATAGATGAAGGGTTTTGACCTGTTTGGACTGTGAGCCCTTGTTCGGTTTTCATTTCTTTTCACCCATTTAATCCTTATTTGAGTTTCATTTTGCCTATGTTTGAGCTACATTTTTTTATCCAAAACTCGTTTTTCTAGAACTCAACTTCAACTCGCATACACTCACATAAAATAAATTTACACGTAAACATAAAAAAAATTCATATTTTTTAAACACGTGTTCTCTAAAGTCACTGTTTCAAAACTTTTTTTTTCGCCTCAGAAATGGGGCTCGAATAAGATTTTAATAAATTATTATCAAATTACTAAAACTCTAATTTTCAGCTAAACCAAACACGGGCTTAAAAAAAGTTGATATTTGAGCCCCATTTATCGGGAAATTGATTTTGCCCTTGTTTGATCCATATTATTTCTAAGATGCGTTTTTATCTTTCTTATTTTCAATTACACATTTTTCAATAAAATAATATTGCACGCAAATCAAAAAACTTCATTATCCTTTAACAACACATTCTCCATTAAAATATTATTCCAAAATGCATTTTAATTGAAAAATGGAGCTCAAACATTTGTAATTGTATTTTTTGAAGATTGCGAGGTAAAAGAACAGTGTTCTAAAAAGCGTGATGAAGCATGGATGTCAAACTTCGATCTAGGCGAGGCTTAGAGTAGAAAGTTTAAAAAATGTTTTCTTATTTTAATATATTTTAAATTTCAAAATCAATCTAAAAATTATATAATAATTAAAACTTATTTAATAATTAAAGAAAAGAGCATAAAAAAGCTTTAAAACGTAAAAAAAAATGCGTCTAGACGCAAAAAAAAAAGAAAGTAGAAAAAAAAAAAGGCAAAAAAGCATGAGGCATGGTGTTTTGCGCCCACTTCGCGCCTAGATGAATTTTTTTTAATTTACATGTAAAATTATTTTATTGTTAGAACGTGTGGTTTGAAAATGAATTTGGAAAAAAAAAATCTTACCTCAAAATATTTGTATACTATTTATGGAAATTTCGAGGTGATGGTGAACTAGTAATTAATTAACCATCCTTCCAAATTGGCTAATAAGTTGGGTGGAACATATTTTAACACACACATCGAGTACGATTCCATCGTATAAAAGAGTTACCTTTTCTCAAACATGACTACATTTGCTAAAATGGCTCTAGCGATTTCTTCAGTGAACTAATGCATTGGTTAGTTTTTTGGCCGATTGTGACCAATCGAAAATAGATTCTTTTTTAAGAAGGGCCAACTCGATTAGATTCAAGAACGACACTCATTGTTGACTTTAATAAGTGGAGGTCATCTCTCTAGCATTTTTAACAATATTATCGAGGATGATATTATTGCTGCAATTATTTATTGTAGCTTGTATGTATTATTCTCATTGCAGGATAAAAAAAATTTCATCTTCAACTTTAATGCTAAGTATCTACAGTTGCGACATAGTTTTATTGTAGTTTTAGCTTTCGTTTGGATATATGTTTACAAATGAGATGTAAATTCAATCAAATCAAACATTAACTTCTATTACGCAATTGTAACTATTAAAAATTTTTCACACATTTTGTAAAATCAACTACTATTCCTCTTTATAAATATTTTAGCCTCTATTTGTTTCCCTTTAAAATAAAACAAAATTTTTTAGTTCTCATACTTATTTTTAATCACACATTCTTTAAAAAATCACTATTCAAAATTTTATTTTTTCTAAATAAAATCATCAATCATAGGCCTAGTGTTGAATGAATACTTAATTTTTTTATCAGCTCTCATTCACACATGCTTGTGAATAGTTATTTTTTTCCTTTACCCAGTTTGATAGCTATTATAAAGGGAAATTTGGATGAAATGATGTTTTGAAATGTGATTTTTCAAGAGAATGTATTGTTAAAAATTATGAAAAAAATTTGGGTTTACGTGCATGTTTTAGACCCTATGTGATGCCATTCTTTTAAAAAAAATGATGTATTGAACAGTTTTTTTTTAAATGTTTGATTTGAAAATATGGAAAATTTTTGGATTTATGTGTAAAATATTTCATTATATGAATATGTATATGAAAATGAGTGAGAAATAAAGAGTTTTGAAATAAAGTGGGTCAAGTGAAGACTCGTTGCTTATTTGGAAAAAATTAAAAATTGAGATGAGAGTCAACGATTAATTTAATCACATATTTCATATATCACAATTTTTTATTACTTTTCAATTATAATTCCATCAACTTTTATCAAAGGCTTTGCCAAGCAATCCTTTAATTTTTACTAATAACATACAAATGTCATTCCAGGTAATTTTGAGCATGTTTGACAATCATTATTGTAGAAAAAAAGAATTTTGAATAATGATTTTTTAGAAAATGTACAAATAAAAAATATTGAAAATTTTTTGGTCTTCATATATAATATTTTATTATGTAAATATATGGTTGAAAATGATCATATAACAAATCATAAATAATCTAAAAAGAAATAACTTCCAAATGGAAATAAATAAAAGAAGAAGAAAATAGTATAATCGTCCCGCACCTACAAGCCACAAACAAACAGGAAAAAAATAAAAATAAAAATTCGAAACTTGCTCCACAGACGCATCGGAGCCCCGAATAAACTAAGAAGATAGAAATGGCGGCGAGAGCACCAATTACAGGGATAAGCATGGCTTCTTCTACGTCGACTCCTTCTTCATCGTGCAATCGAGGAGTAATTACCGTAAAGGAGTCTCCTATTAGTTTCAGACCTACTTTCTTTGGCAATAGAGGTAATTCTGCTTCTTACTGGTTTTTGCGTTGTGTAAGTTGTTTTGGCGGTTAATTATGGAATAGACACAGACCCTTTTTATTTTCACAATGGGGCTTCTGTCAATCTCACATCTCGATGATGAAAGATGGGGAATTGATGATGCCGGAATAAAGGTACAAGTTTACGAGCAGAAGGTAATTGTACTTGTAGTAGTTGCTTTACCAGTTAATCATGGAATAGACACAGACCTTCTTTCAATTTTCACCGTGTTACAATTATGGGCACCTCTCAATCTTACATCTGGATGATTTAAAAACGGGATTTGATGATGCCGGAGTATAGGTACTGCGTTTTGATGTTGTGAAATGTAATGTAGGAATTATATATATATATTAAGTCATAATCTTCGGCAATCTCCATCATCTCTGTCGATTTCATTGACAAGAGGTTATGGAGTACACTTTCTCTGCTGTGGCGTATTTGGTTGGAGACCATGCTTTTACGTGACTGCTAGTTCCTGAAAGGTGGTCTACTGTAATTGATAGACAACCTTTCTAATTGGACTTTAAAAATTCTTCTAATATCGCCATAATTATTTTAGACACATTTTTTGTTAGATGGACGCTAACAACTTGATTTTTGCTTCCTATGTATTAAAATTCAAGTTTTGTTTTAGAATCCATATTTTCTTTTGCAGTGGGCACTCCAAGATTTTCAGGAATCCGGCTATCTCATTCAAGTAGATCCAGACGTGTCAGTCATCATGTAGGTGCTTTTGGTGCTCGGATGAACCTCTTTGATCGATTTGCTAGAGTTATCAAGGTTGGTTGAGATTTCTTGTTATTTAGTCTCGCATTATTGGCTTTGGTCATAAACCACTAAAATATTATTGACTCTATTTCATCGGTTTTAAGAGTAGTCGTATGCGAATGCTATAATAAGCTCCTTTGAAGATACGGAGAAAATTTTGGAACAAACTGTGATCGAAATGAATGACGATTTGATCAAGATGCGTCAAGCTACAGCGCAAGTATGTCTCCCTTTGAACTCTTCTTACCTTTTCCTTTAGGGTGAAGCTTTAAATCTTTTTGTTTCATGTATACATTGTGCTTTCTGTTTCTTTTTCTTTATTGGAGAGTGAAGTAATAAATTTAGAAGTTTAAACAGAAAGCCAAGTTTCGGTGTCCATGTGGAAGGCTAGTCATAAGTTTCTGTTTTCATCTTTTCTGTAGGTTTTGGCTTCACAGAAGCAGTTGGAGAACAAATATAAAGCTGCACAACAAGCTTCTGAAGAATGGTAAATGCCAGTGAATTAGTCACCTGACCTATTTCATTTCCCCAAAGCTGTGGGTTTATAATTCAGTTTGACCATAGGTACCGTAGAGCACAACTTGCTCTTGGAAAGAGTGATGAGGATCTTGCTCGCGAAGCTCTTAAACGTAGAAAATCTTATGCTGTAAGGACCTTTTTTAGTATGAAGTATGTATACTTTTTTGTGACTCAGATATTTATCTGATTACTAATGAAAATCTTAATGGCTTTTTGTTATAATTATAAAATAATTTAAGTTGATGCCTAAAGTGGTAATTTAATACTTTGCGATATATTCAAATGATTCAAGATACAACATCTGATTTAGATTACATTGTATTGATTGTTCTATTCTAATAGAGTTCTGTTGGCTTCTCAACATGGCTGCTATTTTAAGTGGAGAAATGATTTCCTTAGTGGAGCTCAATGGAGTAACAAAAAAAGTAATGTAACTGGTGCAACATAATTTGTCATAACATGCTTCATTTTGCTTGATTTGAATCTCGCGCCCCTAGATGTGCAGTTACACAGGATTGCAATGTTTACTAATGTTTTATGCTTTTGACAAGAGGAGTCTAAACGTTTTAATGGAAAGTGTTGATTCTCGTTATTAATGGGAGATTCTTATGTCTTGATGAGATGCCAGTTCTAAAACTTTGATTCTCTTAAAACAGCTAGTGAATCAAGTTCACTGGATATCCTTCTTCATCCTGGCTTGAGTTAATTGTTGAAAGAGGAAATTTTTGGGCCTTGTAATATAATTTTATGAGATTTCTTTCGCAATGTGATATTAAAATGGTGAGCTGGTACTAAATTGTAACAAAAATATTGCGAGTAGCAATCAATTATATAAAATAACCAAAACTTCTTTGGTGGAGTGAGATTCTAAACATGTATTACTGGAAAATTGAAGTTCCAATTTTTCGGTTTCTGCATTTTCAACTTAAGTTATCGTGACCCTTATTTTATTTTTGTCTAACCAGGATATGCATTGATCATGGGGTTTACAAGAATCCCTATGTTGTATCTCTCATATGTCTTCACATTCTGCTGCTCAAGAGTTTCACTTAAATTTTCTGGTTCTGTAGTATGCAGTTTCTTTGTAGAGAATTAGTGAGCCGTGATGTTACTCAATCCACCTTGTCTTTGCATATTTACAGGATAATGCAAATGCTTTGAAGGCTCAACTTGACCAGCAGAAGAGTGTTGTCGATAACCTTGTCTCTAATACACGGGTATGTGGCTGTATTTTTCTTTAAATGTGCAACAATTACACGGTTACTTTATTTAGAATTTAAGGCAAGATTTTATTGTCCGGATTAATACTCCTGTTTAATTAGTCTGTTTATTTGGCGGTTATGTGATTGAAGCTATTATAGCAACTTCTGCTTGTTTAATTTTGCTGCAGGTTCGTCCATATATTCTTTTGTGGTTGATGATCCAATAACTCTGAAATTCTTTGCCTGTATGACAGCTTTTAGAAAGCAAAATTCAGGAAGCTAGGTCTAAAAAAGATACTCTTAAAGCACGTGCTCAGTCTGCCAAGTATGTTTTTACCCCCTCGCAATTGCTTGCTTGTTCCTCAGTTCGTTATAATTTGATGTAAATGGCCAATTCCTCTTTAGGACGGCAACAAAAGTAAGTGAGATGTTGGGGAATGTAGATACAAGCAGTGCTCTGTCATCTTTTGAAAAGATGGAGGAAAAAGGTTAGCTGCTCCCTTCCATGCATTTCTTTTTCTTCGTATTTTGCGGCATTTTTGCTTTGCACTTACATCAATGGTTGTACTCTTGGCCATATATTCAAGTCCTTCTCTCTTTTTTTTGGCGGTGGTGGTTTTTATGCCAACTATGAGCGGGTGGGATACTTGTGGTCATATTACTAAAAAACAATGGAGTTGGAGAGAGGAAATGAAATGTGGCCAAAGTTTTTAACTCTTTTCAATGACCAAAAATCTGTAGTATTCTAAAGAACCTTCTCCTTTCCTTTCTCTACCTCTCCATTCAAAAGTCTTCAAACACGCCATATAGTAGGTTGTCTGTGAGTACACATATGTATACGGTTTGGATTTGGAGCGAAGTCATCTCCCCCACCCAAAAAGACTAAGCCTAGCTCCCCCCATTGTGGTACTTAAGCGGGAGCTGATCCATCGCAATTGAGCTCTATTTTCACCTTCTGGTTTTAATTTGTTAAGAGTAAACAGAAGCAGAAGACTCCACTAGAGCCTAAAATGGAGGCTTTTGGTGACAGAAACCAGAAGTTATTTAGTGCTGTAGTAATGAAACAGATTAGATTTGTTCGAGCCCCATTATGTTGAAAAAATAGATTTTGTAATAATGATTTTTTTTTGGAGAATGTGTGGTTAAAAAGTAGGAAAAAGTTTTGGATTTAGGTGTAAAATTATTTTATTAAGAAAATCTGTGGTTGAAAATAAGTTTGGAGAAAAATGAATTTTGAAATAATGGGGCTTAAACAAGGGCAAGATCTTTTAAATGTAAAAAAATAAAAGATGGATGTTTTCACTTTTACCATTAGAGAATGCTATTTTGAAAATTTCCTCATTACCTATTTAATGAAACATATTATTGTATTCTTTTTGCATTCTTATTTCCCCCGAGTTTTCTTTGATTTCAAGATGAAATGCAAATCTTTGACCAGGATGTATTCAAGAAAACTGCTACAGTTGTGGTTCATGAAATTAGATTAAATTGTTACAAAGCTATTGGGAGCACTGTATCGTGGAATAGAAAGTCATTTATGCACACTTAGCTGAAATCTGTGTGGTGCTCTTCTGAAGTTCCATAAAATGTCTGTATAGTTGGTAGATCAAGCCAAGCTTGAAATATGTTACACACATGTTCTGTAAACCATTTCTTCAGTTGAACTAGTGAATTACATCGGATCTGTTTGACTAGAACTCTTGAAATTTTCTTGGTAGCAAAATTAATTTTCATCTGATTATCAAGCTTCCATTTGGATACAAATTTATAAATGGTTTATAAATTCGGTCAAAGTCAAACACTAATTTTAATTATACATTCATAACTACTACTAAATATTATTAACACATTTCGTGGGCCCCACTACTATTCTTCTTGCTATTCCTCTTTATAAACCATTCATAAATTTGCCAAATGGAATGCAAACCATTACTCATGATAGCTTAGTAAATGACGAAAGATGTTGTCCAATCTGCGCAGAATGATGTAAAAATGGCTTACGCAATTGTTATATTTCTTCCTGACAGTTTTGGCCATGGAGTCTAATGCAGATGCGATTAATCAACTAACCAGTGATGAACTTGAAGGAAAGGTAGAGCAATATTAATTGATCATTAATGATACTGTCATTTTTTCCCCTGGTGTTTATTTATTTGTGGTTTTATTGTTATTCTTTTACAGCTAGCGACTTAGCATCCCAATACATGTTGAAAAATTTGTGTTGTACTCCGTGCAAATTGACAGACAAGTAAACCTAAGTTTCTTATCTTTTAGTAACCTCGTTAGCACCTCTCTTGTTATGTTTTCTCTACTATAATTGGATTGATGTTTTTCTTAACGTAGAAATAAACTATGAAAGACTCGTGTTAATGACTATAATAGCAAGTATTGTAAGGCTGATTAGATAGTACTAGACAATATTAACAATGAAAATTAAGCTGGTATTTTGTTTATTGATTGTCGTGTACCATTTAATACTATGTATCAAATATGCACAAGTTATTTATTTTTTGGTAATACTTGGTGTCGTTGCAATTAATTAATCTTAAAACTCGTTTCTTAAAGGCACATTGAATGGTGCTTGGCAAATAGTTACAATAGCATTTTTCTTGTCAAAACATAAACTATATTTGCTGCCTAGGATTGTAAGATAAAAATGATGGGTTCTTGTGAAGTATTTATATATTATCAAACCAAGCGGTGATTTTTTATTAGATTACACTGGGATTTCACCGAGATTTTCCTTTACCAGTTTGCATTGCTAGAGAGTTCATCGGTTGATGAAGACCTTGCCAACCTGAAGAAAGAACTATCTGGAGGCACAAAGGTAATTCATGCTCTTTTTCTGTTTTATTGTTGTAATAGAGCCATTTCTTCATTAATTATTACTGCTGCTTTGCCACTGCACATCATGGTTCTTTCTGGCGGTCGCCTTGAGCATGTTTGGCAAAGCTTAAAAAATTAATTAATAATAAGTAAATAAGTAGTTTAAAATATGCACCTCACCTTATTTTGAAGGTAAGGTGACCATTGCTCCCAAAATTAAAGAACTTGGTTATGTTAGAAGTAAGAAAAGTGTAAGTTATCCAAAGATGTTTGAAACAAATTACTTTTACTTTTTTATTTTTAAACCGAGCCAAACATGCTAGCTTTTATTGGTAGCAAAATATTTCCCGTGCAAGTCTAATCTTCTTTGTATTATGCCGCATAATGATCTTGTTGAATTTATGGTGTGAGATTATTGCATTTTTATCATACTACTGCACCAACAAATGATAAATGTCTTTGTGGACCGAGCAGAAGGGAGAGCTTCCACCAGGGAGAACAACTGTTGGCAACACAAGCGCGGGATTGAAGTTCCAAGACCCTGAAATTGAAAAAGAGCTGAATGAATTGAGGCAAAAATCTAAGGAATACTAGAAACAATGCTTGGATAATTTCAATCCTTTATCAAGTACCGTCGAGTATTGAGTCTTTCCACTACTGATATGGTTTCTCCCCCAGAAGATTTCTGTGTTGTGAGGAAATGAATATTTTATGTAATAGTTTGATTGATGAAAGTGTCTATATGCAGTAGTATGGATAAAGAATGCAGTATGGCATTGTCTTTACGAGTTTTTTCTTTTGTTTGTACATTATATGAAGTAAATGACATTATAAAAGGTTCATTTCTGTACTTAACTTTAAAGAGTGCTTGACAACTTGGATTGAGCGAATTTTCCCCAGTTCGGTTTGGTTTTGTTAGAAATTAAGTCAATTGTTATGAATATTAAATACGAGATAATGGGCAAGATGAAAAATTACAGTCATAAACACAAGATTTACGTGGAAATCTAATACCAGAAAAATCACGTATAGAGGCGGAGAATTTACTATAATCAAAATAAGAAATTACAATATGTTACGTGGGATTTCACAAGACTTCCCTTCGATATCTATCAGCGAGTCTTTCTCTATTAACCTAGATCACTCTCTAAGTCGATCGAGTAAATATGTATAATATATCATATATTTATAATACAAGAATTCTTAACGTACTAAGGAAATTAATACAAACAAGAATCTAACACAAGATGAAGTATATTACAATAGGTAAAACCAATAACAAAGTATTTGAGTTGAAATATGAGAGAAAAACTGCCAAAATCGAGAAACATTCTCCTTTTCATATTTTACTTCTCCAAAACGTCTCTAAATGTACTACAAACTCCCAATTCCAACAAAATTCTCCAAAAAAACACCCACCAAATTATTGCACCTCTTCCACAAAGTCCAATTACGGCAAATTCAGCAACTGTAAATTGAATCCGAGCACTGCTTATCTGCAAAATTATCTTGGTGCCAAATTTGTTCGAATTATGACCACGAGCAAGTCGATCACAACCAATTCCATTTGAGTTAGAGTTGGGCCCCGCCCCGCCACTCCCCCACCTCGCCCAGCCTTAGACGGGGCGGGGCGGGTTCGAAGAGCGGGTTTGTTCTGTTTCTCGCCTCGTTTGTATTTTTTTTATTTTCAATTATTTTTTTATAGTTAATTTATTTTATTTTATTTTATTTTTCAAGGGGCGGGTTCGGGACGGGGGCACCCTCGCCCCACCCCGCGACCCGAGGCGAGGTGCCCCGCCCCACCAACCCGTTCGGGGCGGGTTTTTTTTTGCCTCATTCGGAGCGGGGTGGATTTTTTTGCCATCCCTAATTTGAGTCAACACTTAACAAACTATAAGCAACAAAATGAATCTCACTGAACCTCTCCTGAGGCCTAATATTTATTTTCTTCAATTTAGTGATAGTTGCATCAAATGTGATCGTCGAACTGTCTAAGACATATAACTGGAACTTCTCTACCCTTTTATCACAACTCGATCCTTACGTTGCTTCTCTTCCAACATCCAAACAAAATTTTCCATAACAAAAATCTTTTTGCAATTCAAAATCGAAATATCAAACTTTATACTTGTCATTCCGAATTAATCAAACTTCGTTCTAATACGAAGCCAAATTGACTCTCTCTAGAACTGTCGATTATTGACTCTGATATCACTATTTATGAATTATTATGTACATAATTGTTACCACTTATTAGTAAATAAAGGAGTGAGAAATATAGAAATATGAAAAATCAAATAAGAACATAAGATTTACGTGAGAACCTAAGAGGGAAAAATCATGGGCAAAGACGTAGAATTCACCATAATCAAAGTAAAGAGTTATAATATGCTATGCAGAATCTCACAAGACTCTCCCCTAATATCTCTATATGTGAGTCTCTCTCTATTAACCTAGATCCCCCTTGAATTGAACACCACATTTATAATACAAGAGTCCATGACATATTTGGAGAATTAGTACAAACAAAAGTTTGACACAATGTGAAATCTTATTACAATAGACAAAATCAATAACAGGATATTTGAGTTGAAATAGGAGAGTAAAGCTGTCAAAATCGATAAACATTCTCATTGTTGTCTTTTACTTCTTCAAGACTTATCAAAGTCTACCACCAACTCTCAATACTCCTTCAACAATATTTCCAATCAAATATTAAACCAGAATTTGGATCACAACCCAATTCTATCAGGTTCCTCTCTTACGAGGGGAACCTCAAAGCGTTTACTTTATTTGATCCAATATACTTGCTCGTAACTATCAGTCACTTTCATTCCTAGCTGGAAGAAGAAAAGAAAATATGTTATCCTCTCTCTACTTCAAATTCAAGTGAGAACCAATTGCTAAGACGTTAAATTCGAAAGTGAAATTTAAATGTTCGATGACTAATTTCGTATCTCGAAAAGAGATTGTGTTCCTCTTATCTGCCTTTCGTTTGTTGCTTTGACAATGGCTACACCCGAATCTTGTTTAAGTACTCTTTCTCTTCTCTTCTGACACGACTCAATGGTTGGAGCGGAAAAAGCTATCTTGGTTCTCTTCTGGTTTATTGGCTCTATTATTAATATTTCCAATCAAAATTGTTTCGAGTGATTCTGGATAAAATCCGATCGAACCCGATTCTACAAATATTTTGAATTTCGATGTTGCGTTGAATTACATGAGCTGGTCAATTCTATTGAGTATGACAGTAAAATTGATAAAAGTTGTAAATCCTATAAAATGTATAATTAAAATAAATTGTTTACTTTACTTAAATTTATCAACTTTTTAATTTGCACAAAAGAAATTCACTTCGACCACCAAAATTTTAAGACCATGTTTGATAGGGATTCAAATCAGTTTTTTAGTAAATTTTGATAATAATTGATGTTATGTGTAGTTGAAAAATTGTGAATTTCATAAAAGAATAATGCTTTCTAGCGAGATGAATTTACCACCTTGGATGGCATACGCATTGGCGACAATGAATAATTGATGGAAAAACATTTTTTTTTTAAACTGGCCAGTGACATACTTTCATGTGTCATTATGTCAATCAAGATGGTAAGATTTTATGGCAATGTAGCAAGGTTGTCCATAAAATATGTGGTTAAAATTAATCATTGACTTTGACCTACATTGGAATTACCAAACATTGGGCTAAATTTTTAAGCTTTATTTCAGTTATCTGATGCTATTTTTGTCAATCTTCTCTTTCCGTTCCGGAAGCCCCTTTCCTTTTCATTTTACTTTTATAGTTTCGTCAGTCTGTAAACTGCAATCCCAGCTCCCCCACTGTACAAAGCGTCGAAGCCTAATCCCCCCCAACCCACCGCCGCCGAATATGGCCTCACTCGCTCTTATCCGCCTCTCTCTACCACCCCGCAGCCATAAAACCGCCTTCGTCCTTCATCACCCCCTCAAATCTACCTTCCCAATCCTCCGACCACCACCGCAGAAACCCATTACCACCACAACAACCTGCTCCTACACCCCAACCCCTGCCACCGACCGCCTAATCTCCGCCGCATCCTACTTCCTCCCCTTCTTCAACGGCCTCCAATACGGCCGCTTCCTCTTCACCAAATACCCATCCCTCTCAATTCCTATCCAACCTCTCCTCCCTCTCCTATCTCTCTATCATTCCATCCCCTATGCCAGCTTCATCTCCTTCTTTGCCCTTTATCTGGGCATCGTCCGAAATCCTTCGCTGAGCCGCTACGCGCGGTTCAACGCCCTTCAGGCATTGGTGCTCGACGTACTGCTTGTGGTGCCGATGCTTGTACAGAGGATAATTTCTCCGGGTCGAAGCGGAATCGGGCTGAAGATAACGGCTTGGGCACATTCCGGGATTTTTGCATTTGTGGTGGCGTGTTTTGTTTATGGGGTTGTGAGTAGTGTTCTTGGGAAGACTCCATATTTGCCCTTTGTTGCTGAGGCTGCCGGCCGGCAACTAGAATGAATGATCAATAAAATCAATCATGCGATGCGATGCAATAATTTTTCAAATTGAGCTTAGAAAATGCTTTTCTTCTTTGTAATTGTAATGTTGCCCTTCTGTGTTTTCTTTTTTCATCTTGATTCTTTTTGTTTTTCAATCTTTTGTAGTTGGCATATGGAAAAGGGTTGGAAAAGATGGTTCCTTGTTTATTTTTGATATAATCTAATGGAAGACTATAGTTAGTCATCATGCACATGTATCTTTATTTGATGCATGAGACGATTAAAAAATTATTACATTAATATATCAAATAATAAAACAATACATATATATTACATAAAGCAAATATTGGTAGTTTTTTTTAATTTGAATAGCATTATTTAACTCGTATTGATAGATTATTACTATTTTGC
The DNA here is from genome assembly GCA_903798385.1 of Fraxinus cuspidata. Classification (NCBI taxonomy): domain Eukaryota; kingdom Viridiplantae; phylum Streptophyta; class Magnoliopsida; order Lamiales; family Oleaceae; genus Fraxinus; species Fraxinus cuspidata. The sequence continues at coordinate 53,016 of CAIGRP010095284.1, read as the reverse complement.
ACAAATGATATAAAAAAAAGAGTACTAGCAGACTACACTTTATTGACTTAGGAGCTACGTGACTTTACATTTAAATGAATTTGTCATTTAATGTCATGGTAATGAATAACATTACTCTGTTGGACATTTGAAACTTTTTTGATCCCTCCATTTTGTTAGAATCTGCATCAATTTCCCTAAATCTTCAACAGTCGAAATGCAAAATCTTGAAGATATAGTGACATTTATCGTTTCAAGATGGATTGGTGGGGAACGGTGTTTCATGAAGACTTCATGGATGAAAGATCGAAACGCCCTTTTATGCACAACAAATTGTTTCAGAATACAACTTTCAGTTGCACAATCTACTTCAACTTTGCCCTACAAAGACTGAATACTCACATTAGAAATAACGGCTGTTCTCAAATCATAAATAACTTTAGTTTCAGCAGGCAAAATCTAGCTTTGACGAAGAATACAACTCTAGTCTCTTCCATTCAAAACTGATAGTACTTGCACTTGACGTAGTGCTGCACGATCATTGAAAGAACACACTCTCCTACTCCTGAATAACTCTTTTAACTCCATCCACTTTATGGTTCAATCGCAAAGAGAGGCTGTAGATGGACAAAAATAAAGTAACTATAGACTGGAGGGAGAAATTAGAACAAGCATTTTATGTCATAAATTGATAGTGATTAGTCCAGATAACTCACGGTGTCAACACTGACAGGCTTGCCATCTTCTACGAGAATCTCAATTATTGTTCCTGACTGATCAGCCTACACGTAGATGTTTAGGAACAGTAAGCAAATCAAATAGCAGCCATAGATCAATTTGAAATGCTATGGTGACAAATGAAGCAAATGTGAAACATGTCTTGTTTGCAAGAATAAGCAAGGCAAGAAAAGAAAAAACAAAATCAGACGTTAATTCATTATGAGCATGATAGCTAAGACAATTCTAAAACAGTGAAAAGGGACAAAATATATGGCCATGCTCAATTTTGTCATTAAAAAAAACGTGTCAAGGGAGATCCATATATTGATGCTCAGAAAGCTTTTCTATAAATTCAACATTTATCCAAAAAAGATTGTTGTTATTGGAGAAATATAGCATTGCAGTTATGGACACTCTCTCTGGACTGTTGTATCCATGCCAGTCATGTTGGAAAATAGATGCAATTCGGGCAGGTGTCAGACATGAGGGAACATATTAGCAAATGATTTTATTAATTTTCTGATTTTAGACACAAGGAGGACACACAAGGCACGCATTAAGAACCCACTGAAGGACACTTTTGGGGATCAAAATGTAATTTAAGAAAACGAGGTAACATTATTTCATGCTAAACTTTCAGCCTTTAACCAGAACAAAAATGAAAAATAATTAAACAGATTTGACATCAAAAGAAAAGTTTAGAAAGTGAAAACCTAAACTTATATGTGCTCAGTGACCTCTATCATTATTTTACCACTTACAATGTTCTTTGTAAATACCATCCACTATTTATTTTTTCTTAATTTATATCTCAATTCAAAAACAAAATCTTACACATATTCTAAAATATCATTGCAGCTTGACTCTTGATTTCAGTTTTTCAATTGTAAAGTATATCATGCAATTTGGAACGGCAAATAATAAAATGTACTACCCCTCCCCATTCACCACTAAACGACGTTATTTCATTTTCAGGGAATCCAGAATAATGACCTCTACCTAAAATAGTTATTTTGTTCTTAAAAATAGGTCGTTGCTTTTTACTTATCTTTCTTCTTTTAATACCCAAAAAGGTCGTTACTTATAGTAGATGAGAAGACTACAGAGCAATTTGGCCATTGCTTTAAGGGTAAAACTAAAAATTTCACCAACCAATTTCTCGCCCAAATCCTTATGCCATCTCTTCTTTCTAAGAAATAGAAGAACCATCTAACATTTCACTACCAAATCATTTACAGTAATAAACAGCTAAAAAGACCAAAACATATTAACTCCGTTAGACATTCCTAATTGAACAGGATATAGGAAAGCAACAATTAAAATCATAGTGCCAACATGAAACAATATATACTGCTTACTTCTATTTCATTCATCAATTTCATGGCCTCGATGATGCAAAGAACCTGCCCCTTCTGTACTTTGTCACCAACCTGCATGAAAATGCATCGTGTAAGATAAATAGGGGTGGGGGGAGGGGGTCTGAGAATTAAATGCTCTGTGCTAATTTATCTGTATAATCTAATTAGATCCATGTAATGCATTGCTTTGTTGATAAAACTTATGCTTTGGTAGATAAATAAATGAGCACATAAAACAAAGGAGAAGTTGTCTTTACTCTGTCAAAAAGTTAAAAATACACCGACAGTCCTGCTTTTGAATATATTATCTATGCAAATTACCTTCACGAATGGTGGTTCACCAGGTGCTTGACTTCGGTAGAAAGTCCCAGCCATTGGGCATTTGAGTGGTGGATGAGATGAATTTGATATTTGAGTTTTGGGTGGAGAAGGTGCTGCAGTTGATACGGGGGAAGGTGTTGGGACTGGAGGCAGTACTGCGGGTTGAGTATATGACTGCACCGTTGTAGTAACATGTGCAGAAGGTGGTGGAGGTAAGGCCTCCTTTTTACGTATTAAAAGTTCAAAATCAAGTTGTTTTAACTCTAGTTCCACAATATCCTTAGAATCAACTAACCTGCAATAGATAATTTGCTACCCCATTTAGTCGTGAAAAAATGGAATGAGGTAGTCAAAGTAATATGGCAACAAGGATACATACTTGACAAGACTAGCAACTTTAGTAATAAACTCGGATATCGATTCTTCTGAGGCCACAGTGGCATGTGAAAGCTCAACTGATGCCCAGGATTTGACAGGAGTATTGACTACAGCTTTTGAGGATCCACCCACAACACCCTTGAAGGTAACAGATGGCTCCAAAATTTTCCCAAAAAGGAAAGAAATATATAAAAAAGTTCATTGTATGAAAATCATTGGGATAACCTTACCTCATTTGATTGAGCTCTTACTAAGAGAGAAGAGTTCCAAGTAGACTGCAGGCCCAAGAAAAAAAAGGAAACACAGGCATATCAACACTAGAATGCAAGGATTACCGATGAAATTGAAATTCAATTTGTTTCCCTCGAATTCATAGCTCAGTCTTGGCTCAAAACCAGGAAAACAAAATAGTAAAGCAGATTAGATATCAAGAATTAGGAAAGTCAAATAAAGCAAAACCACGGTAGAACTTAAAAGATATATGGTTAAGATTTCATTCCCTCAAGTTAAATGTATTAAATTCTGGAGCTATACTCTACCCGACAAAGAGTTTGAATTAAGAATTGAAAGATTGGCAATAAGTAGATTTAAAATTGACCTGTTTCTCTTTGATTTCATTGGAGCTAGACCCCCATCTCGAATAAGCAAATGACAAAAAACAATTCAATCTATATTGAATCTTCTTACTTGGATTTCTCAAGCCCCAAATTAGAAGGTAATATATTTCCTCCGAATCGTGGAAGAAACTGAACAACAAAAAGATACAAAGTAGTAAAAGCAGAACACCCGCTTCTTATGAACAGTAATTCTTCAAAATATTATTTGTCACCAAATAAAAATAGCCAACACTAGTGAGGTGTGAGGTTATCACATAATTCTTAAACTTTCAAGTTCTGGTGACTGGTAATGCAATAGAAGAATTTTATATTTGCCTTATACTAAAAGAAGTACTATTGTCCAGGTATCTTTGAAAATTCATCAAGCGTTGGCTTAGGAATCCATCCGAGTACACGGTATCTGTTTTCCTTTCTTGTTATTTTCCATGCTGAAACATTCAGGTTTGAACCGTTTAAGTCCACGTTTGACATCTTAATCAACTAAAAGTGCCAAGAAATCTCATAATTTTCAATTAAAAGTAAGCAAGGGAAGGTAAATGTCCAAAGAACTTTGCTCCACAGCGAAGATACAGTTTAGAAACATAATGTACTGTTGAATAATTGTATAACACGCACGGTTTGTTAAGGACAGCAATCTTAGCACAAGGTATTTCACTCTACAGCTTTACAACAAACGATCGAGAACTAGTAAACTGTTGTTCTTTTTCCTTATGTAATAGTGAAAGGAAAAAATTACAATTTGACCTTTGAAGATTTTGTGATATAGCTTTCTATACTCAAATGACTTCTCTTTAAAAGAATTATCAGTCATTTTTCCACAAACATGTGAAAGGTACATTAAGGAACCTAATCCACATTTTCGCTGCATCTCTCTCTCTATTTACTTAAAATTTGATTAGATTCATTATCCAGAAAAAATTCGCATCCCTTTCTTCCTGTTGGAAAAGACCAACAGAAAATATAAATAAAGATAGCACAGAGAAAACACATCTTTCATGAATAGTTACCCATGCATTACGCAGTAGCATAGAGCCGAGATCGACCTCACACAAAAATTCACAAAATCAAGCCTGAAACTCAAAATAAAACATAATTCAATAAACAAAAATTCAAAAGAGAGACTGATTGTTTACCTGGGAGGAGAAACATAGCTTAGGCACCTTAGAGTGGGAGCGGCTGAAGAAAAGACGATGGTAGAGCGGTAAATAAGAAGTGGATTTGCGGGCATTGTCAACCAAAGGGGCTGATGATGGTGTTGCTTTTGTTGCTCCAAACGACATCGCCATTGCTCTCACCACACTCCCGAATAAGATATATGTATATATATAAAGAGTAATAGCTTCGAAACACGGTGGATGATTGTGGAATCCAGCGGAGGAGGAGGAGGAGGAGAGCGGGAGATGGCGGCGATGAAACAAAAGAGCGTGGAGATAATGGGTGCGTGATTAAAACGACAGCGTTTTGGTGATCGAGACAAGTCTGGTGGTGGGGTCGATGGAGGAGTTTGGTTACGTGGATGGACTGGGAAGCTGTACAGTTGTAGCAGCGTCAGTCCCCGGTTTATGTTTTATTACAAATTCGGTCCTTGATCTATTTTTTGGCGGTAACCTCCCTCAACTTTTTAAATTATAGCATAGTTGATCCTTACAATATGAAAATAAAAGGTCTTTTTTTTACTTAAGAGATAGTTAGATCGTCATCATTCGTTGAAATTGTTAAAAATTAAATAAATGGAAAGTCAGAAAAATAACAAGAAAGAGAGGAGAAAAAAGAAAAAAGCACGGTTCCACCTAAAACTAGTTACCCGTCCTAAGATGCATGATGTTTTAAAATGTGTTTTTCTAATGTTGCACTTAATAAACACGAGTTAAGCTTGTGAGGTTTTGTTGTGAGCTAGTTCTTCATATAAATAAAAGGGTAATTAGCACAAAAAGTTCATACCTTTCACTTTTATTATGCAAAACGCTTGTATTTTTTATTTTTGACATTTTCATCCTTAATTCCATATTTTGTTGTGCAAAATGTCATTTTCATCAATTTCCATTCAAATACTATGTCAAGTGAACGAGTGAACACTACTCTTGACCAAAGGGAAATGTATTCTGTTGGCGACACATGCTAAATATAAGTGCGAGTGAAAGAGTTGTAATATATCGAACAAACCAAAAATAAATTTTGATCCGCAGGAGCGTGATTAAACACTATAAATATGGTTGGAAATGTAGTACGTAAACTACAAACCAAAAACCAAAAAATAAGAAGTGAAGAAGAAGAAGAAGATTAATTCGAGGCAAGTGATTTTCACTTTTTCCTTAAGACAAAATTGCTTCGCAATGGTGCTCATGGTTCACTGCACTTGTCTCAAAGATACAACGGATTCAACATGTGGTAGAAGCATTTCAAACCACAAGTTACGGCGAACTTTCGACGGAATTTCTCTCAAAAAAGGAAAAATGTTTTGAATGAATTTGGAAGTGATTTGTAAGAGTTTTTATGCAATGCTCAATGCAAATATGATATGTGATGCAAAATAAACGTTCAAGGGGTCCTATATATAGAGAATGAGGGGTTGTAAATAAAATGCCGCGCCCCAAGCTCAACAACTCTTGCCAAAGGTCACACCATTCACTGTCGCTAGCCGTCGTCATGTCTTCGCTCGAGCGATAAAAAGAGTGACTTTTTCGCTAAGCTAGCAACAACCTTAGTCAATTTTTCAGGCAGCTTCCTCTATTTTCTTTTCAATTTTGGACCGCAATTTCTCATCCATCCGAAAATGGTTTTGAGATTCCAAATATACCACAACGATCTACGCGACGAGTAGAACAAGTTGGTCTATTTACATTTGTAATTTGACCATCGGATCAAGTTCAAATATTTGGCTGAAGTTGACACGAAAGTCACTTTTCCAAGTTTTTTGTTTTAGCACTTTAACCAAATTTTTAATCTTCTAAACCAATTTCCGACATATTCTCGATTAGAGATCTACATTACAATTTAAACCTATTTTACACAACTATTGAATATGCTCTTATGAGATTATTTTATATAAAGTATAACTTTTTATTGAGTTTTTCTAATTTGAATTTCTAATGTACATATTTTTTTGATAGATCAACGCTAACATAGTTTTCGCATTAATCCTTACAAAATAACTAAAATCATTGCAATAGGCCTACGATGAGTCCAAGGCCTACCCCTATGTCTAAAAAACTTTGTAACAATAATACACACATCTCCAACATACTCGATGGAATCAAGTTTTGGGATAACTATAGAAAATATTGATAGTACATAAGACATACGTTTTCTTAAAAAGGATATTGAAAAATGTGGTCTTTGTAAAGTTCCGAAAGGTGTAAGGCGAGCCTATTGCATGGGGTAAAGCCTCAACATTTACGAGTTTAGGCATGTTTAGGCGTATTCGTAATAAGACGTTTTCCTATTTTTTAAAAGAATATTTTAAGTATTTTGGATCAATAAATAAATAAAATAACGTAGACCATTTAAGTTTATTGATATTTTTCAAGTTTCCAATAAGATCATAGTTCTTAAAATCATAAATATTTCCAATCAATTATGTTTTATTTGTAAGTCGGGTTCGAGTGAGGATGAATATTTTTGTTGGACTTATTTCCATTTAAATGTTAATGACAGAGCATTTTGTCCATTGATTGGACTACAAAACAAAAAATACCTGCCAAACAAAAAAAGCACAAGGCTAAACGTGCCTAGGCGTGCCCTATGCCTAGACAATCGTTTTAGAATAATGTTCATGGTACATATGGGAAAGGATGTGTTTATAAGCTATTGCTTGGTCCACATTATTTATAAAATATATTTTTTTATTTTTAACTATATATATTTTTAATAAAATAATATTACACGTAAATCTAAAATTTTTTCTTATTTTTTAATCACATATGCTCCATCAAATTATTATTCTAAAATGCATTTTTGACCAAAAAAAGAAAAAAAAAAGAGAGACTCATACATTAAAAGGACATTTTTTTAAAAGAAAAAAAAAAATTCTTCGAAGAGACACTAGTTAATTATCCTAATAATTACTAGACTTATGTTCGTGTCTTAAACTGCTCACTAAATTTTTAGATATCAACCATTAAATTTATTAAAATGTTGGACGTTATTTATGGCACGATATTTGTTTCAAATCTAATGGAAATGGTGATATGGCAGACGGAATGTACAGGTGAAGCCCAAACACCTTTATACAAATTCACACGTAAAAAATGTGTATTTGATTGCTTGCTCCACTTTGAAAAACGTGATTGATTGCCTAATGTACTTTTAAAGATATATTTGAGTATTCACTATATTTTAAGATGGTCGAGTTGTGGTTATTGAACTTGCAAAATTGACGGCGACCTGTCCTGAAAATTAAGAAATATTGTTCCAAGTATCACTTGCATACAACAAAATCTAATTTTTTTTTGGGACGGGTACTATTTAGTGGAGACTTACTTGGCTTGCTATGAAAACACACTCAATCTGATGAACGACGTTTCTTTGTGACTAGCTGTGGATGCTCCTCCAAACGAAGCTAAATGGGTGGATAAACAAAAAGGGAAACACAAAAGAGAAGGAATAGTCCTTGTTTTATTATTATTATTATTATTATTATTATTATTATTATTATTATTGATAATAGAATTTTGCTGAATTGTAGGTGTTTGCTCCATGATTTTTCGATTGATGACAGCATTCTGGTGGACCTTTTTTTTCTAATATAATTAGTAGCTGCAAATGTCTTCATTGATGTGGATTACGGTGGATGTTTTTGGATGATTTTTGGTTCATGTTTTTTGTTGTACATAAATATTGACTGCAAGTGATACATGTTGGTTTGCTGTTGTTGTGAAAAGTGGAGATGATACTGAATTAATTCAATACCAAAATGTTGGAGAAATAAGAGATTATATCTACACTATGAAGTAATTGATCACAAGAACAAAATAATTTGGAGAGAATCGAGATTTTATTATAATATGGAGAACTAATGCAAAGATTTGTGTTTGCAACGTTTTTAATTTCTTACTAAATCATAATGAAGAGGGACTGAGCCAAATAACACCGTCGCTCAAGCGGGTGGCTAGCGACGCCTATCGCTCGATCGGTAGGCTAGTGCTGGAGGGCAAAAATGTTGCAAGAAAACCCTCCGGTCCATAATTTCAACATCTTCAAGTCCAAAACAAATTACAACTTCCAATAGGGTTTTCAAGTAGAACTTCAATCGAAATTTGCCGAGTAATCTTGAATAGAATTCCACAATAGCATTTCAATTAAGATTATTCTTAATGTACACTTTAGTTAGAACTCCCGATCATTTTCAACACAGAATTTGGGTCATGCCCAAATTCTAACAAGTTTTACCTTGGTACAAATTCTACTGCAATGAATAAAACTTCAAAGGAAAAATTCTCCACCAGGAGAGAAATTCTACTGTAAGGAATAAACTTGAACTCTCTAATGAAAAACAAAAACGAACTTCTCCATAAAAAATTTCCAACTGAAAATATTATCTACCTTTGCTCCCCCCATTAGGGGTAAAAGTGATCCAACGACCATCAAAGAAGGTTGAAACAAGTCATGTAACATAAGCAAAATTGAGTGTATCAAAAGAAGGATCTTGATTAGAATCAACACTTTTAACCACATTCAAACCATCAACTAAAACAACAGAATAATACCTATGTAGAATATTGTGGTAAAAAATGTGTTTATTACTAGCAACTAAATACAATGACACCGTCGATGATGGTGGCAAGACGGATTTACCTATAGCTTTTAAATTCAACTGAGATGTATTCCTCCAAGAAGACTCCAAATTAGACTCCAATAGTACAAAATCTAACTCCAAATTCATCTGAGTTTTTTTAAATTTGGTGATTGCTCAAAGATTTTGTATAACACTATAAGATATACTAATGAAATTTTTTTATGTCCGTTTAACAAAACACTGGCTCATTTACTAACTTTCAGGACTTGACATTCAATAGTATAGATGCATCCTTTTGAATCAAGAGAATTTAAAGAGATAAGATTTCACTTTCAATCTGGAATATGCCTTAATGCATCACGTGTTCTAACCGTCCAATCAAATATCTTTATTTTGACCAAACCAATACCAACTATTCGATAAGATTTATTATTACTGGTCATAACAATACCTTTTGATACTCCTTCCTATGTTGAAAACACATCTCGATTAGAAATTATATGAAAAGTGCAAGCTGTATAAAAAATTCAAATCTCATCGGGTTTGAAGTTGTAGTAAGATATTAGTAAAAGCTCTCAACCATTGTTAAATACCAAATTAATTCAATACCAAATTGTTGGAGAAATGAGAGATCATAACTACAATATGAAGTAATTGATCACAAGAATACAAGAATAAAATAATTTGTAGAGAATTGAGATTTTATTACAATATGGAGAAAAAATACAAAAATTTGTATTTACAACGTTTCTAATTTCTTACTAAATCATAATGAAGAGCCAACTATAAATAAGGAACAAATAGGGAATATCCAAACCTTAATAGTAGAGTTATAGTTGAAATAGAATACAAGAAAACTCATCAAAACGCGAAAAAGGGACTGGGCCAAATAACACTGCCGCTCAAGGTCCATAATTTCAACATCTTCAAGTCCAAAACAAATTAAAACTTTCAATAGGGTTTTCAAATAAAACTTCAATCGGAATTTGCCGAGTAATCTTTAATAGAATTCCACAATAACATTTCAATTAGACTTCTTCTTAATATGCACTTTAATTAGAACTCCCGATCATTTTCAACACAGAATTCGGTCATGCCCAAATTCTAATAATTTTCACCTTGACACAAATTCTACTGCAATGAACAAAACTTCAAAGGAAAAATTCTACACCTGGAGAGAAACTCTACTGTAAGAAATAATCTTGAACTCTTCAATGAAAAACAAAAACGAACTTCTCCATAAAAAATTTCCAACTGAAAATATTCTCCACCTTTACTCCCCCACTAGTGGTAAAAGTGATCTAACGACCACCAAAGAAGGTTGAAACAAGTCATGTAACATAAGCAAAACTGAGTGCACTTGATTAGAATCAACACTCTTAACCGCATTCAAACCATCAACTAAATCAACATAATTGTACCTATGTGGAATATTGTGGCAAAAAATGTGTTTATTACTAGCAACTGAATACATTGACTATAACTTTTAAATTCAACTGAGATGTATTCCTCAAAGAAGACCCCAAATTAGACTTCAACAGTACAGAATCTAACTCCAAATTCATCTGAATTTTTTTAATATCGTGTTTGCTCAAAGATTTTGTATAACACTGTAAGATATATAAATGAACTTTTTTATGTCCGTTTAACAAAACACTGGCTGATTGACTAACTTTCAGGACTCCACCTTCAATAGTATAGATGTACCCTTTTGAATCAAGAGAATTTAAAGAGATAAGATTTCTCTTTCAATCTGGAATATGCATTATGGCATCACGTGTTCTAACCGTCCAATCAAATATCTTTATTTTGACCAACCAATACCAGCTATTCGATAAGGTTTATTATTATCGGTCATAACAATACCTTTTGACACTTCGTCATATATTGAAAATAAATCTCGATTACGAATTATATGAAAAGCGCAAGCTGTATAAAAAAATTCAATTCTTGTCGAGTTTGGAGTTGTAGCCAGACATAAGTAAAAGCTCTCAACCATTGTTCGGATTTTCTGCAATATTTGCTTCCCCTGAAGTTTTTGATTGTTGATTTACAATTAATTTTGATTTATACCGCAACTTATAACAATCGTTCATCATGTGCCATTTTTTCTTACAATAATTACAAAATTTGAAGTTAGATTTTGACTTTCCCTTGAACGACCATCATCAACAATGAGTCCATTTCCATGACCCTCAGATGCTACAAGATACTTCATCTTCTTATTTGAATATAGAATATCATAAACTTCTTCGATGACGAGAGTATCACGACTATACAAAATCGTATCTTTAAAAGACATGTATAAAGTAGACAATGAACACAATAAAATCAATTTCAAATCTTGTTCATCATATTTGACCTCCAAGATCTCCAACCCAGCGACGATTTTCTTAAAAACAGTTAGATGATCCTCAAGAAATGTACTTTTTGTCATATGATAAGAATATAGACGTTGCTTTAGATGCAATTTGTTAGCAAGACTCTTCGTCATGCATAATTGCTCCAATTTTAACCATAATGCAGCGGCGACTTCTCCTTCAAAACGTTTTGAAGATTATTATTTAAAAGATGAAGATGTATTTGAGATAGGGCTTTTCGATCCCCCTGTTGTTTCTCCTCCAGAGTTCAAGTTGTGAGTATCATGTCAAATCTCAATAACGCATCGTCCAAATCCATTTGAGTATTCGCATCTTTACCTGCCACAAAGAAAATCTTGTATTGCAATCTCATAACGGAATATCATACTTCCTCGTTGCCGTCATGAAAGATCAAGACCAAAAATTTCAACACAAAAAGCTCTGATTCTAGTTTGTTGTGAAAAAAGAGATGATATTGGATTAAATCAATACCAAATTGTAGGAGAAAATAAGAGATTATAACCACAATATGAAATAATTGATCAAAATAATACGAGAATAAAATAATTTGCAAAGAGTGAAGATTTTATTATAATATGGAAAAAGAATACAAAGATTTGCATTTACAATGTTTCTAATTTCTTACTAAATCATAATGAAAAGTCAACTATGTATAGGGAACAAATATGAGATGTTCAATCCCTAATAACAGAGTTGTAGTAGAATGCAAGAAAACTCGTCAAAATGTAAAAAATATGCATGAGCCGAATAACACCGCCGTTCGAGTTGTCGGCTAGCAGCAAGTTAGAGAAGCCTTGTCACTCGAGTGTTAGGCTAGCAGCAGGTGGGCGAATGGGACGAGAAAACCCTCTGGTCCATAATTTCAACATCTTCAAGTCCAACACAAAATTTAACTCCCAATAAGGTTTTCAAATATGATTTCAACTAGAATTTGCCATGGATATAATTCCACAATAGCATTCCAATTAGTGTTCCCCTTGACATGCACTTTAATTAAAACTTTTAATTACCTTCAACAAAAAATTCGGGTTACACCCAAATTCTAACAGTTGTTAATGTAGATTATGAATTTTTGGATGAATGTCATACATATCTTTGCTAAGATTATTTACTAGAATCGTCAATGTTATTATGCCATTTTATTTTATCCATATTTATCATTTTGTTTTTAATTAATAGCTGCAAATGTTGATCAGTATTTATGTTTGGTGATTAGAAATGACTCAGAGAGATCGAGCATCAAGATTTTTAGGCTTTAATATGGATGATTGATGAATGTCGAATCGAAGTTTCGCAAGTGCCTGCCCATATCATTGGTTTTATCTTAAAAAACCTAGCTCGAATATAGATCAAAGTTTGTTATAAAATTAATTTTTATCCACAGCTCATTCGTTGATTCTTCAACATCAATTGCTACACTTAGTTTCACCCAAGTTTCATCCTGGTCATGGATAGATCACACATGTATTGTGTGCAAGTGATACTTTGAACAACATTCCTAATTTTTCAAAACAGATCCGACGTCAATTTTACAAGTTCAGTGGCCAAAACTTGACTACCTTAAAGTACAGTAAGCAATCAAAGATATCTTTCAAAATATAGTGAACAATCAAATACCATTTTCTTACGTGACAATTTGTACAACGGCATTTGAGTGTCACCTTTGCATTCAATATGTCATGTCATCAATTTTGTTAAGAGGGGTGAAAAGAATGTCATGCAATGAGCAATCTCCTACATTTTGATAAGTTCAATTGTTAAAACTTGACATTTGAAACTTTAATGAGCAGTCAAATATATAGACATAAGTTTAGTAATTATTGAGATAATTAACTCATACTTAAATGAATTCATGAATACTTGTTCTTATTGGAAGTAGAAAACACGACAACAAAACTTTTCTATTTCTAGACCTTAAATTTATACAAAGTCGCAATTGCTATAGAAATCGAAATTTTCATGTTCTACCAGTTAAGTCCAAACTCCGGCTACTTTCTTGCACGTCATTTCGCTCATCCAAGACACAATTAAGTAAACATAGCTAAAGTTCTATTGTATCGTGGATTGCAGTTTGCAAGAATGAATAATATATACTTTAAAAAATAATTTTTGTAGATCAATACAAATTTCCAACCCAATCTCGAGACGAACAAGAACAATAATTATTCCTTGCAAGAGGATCTATAATTGAGAATAATTTTTTTTGTACGATTTTAATCGTATTACAATTTAATTATTTTAATAATATTTTTTTTCTTTTTTTTTCAATATGTAATAAATATTACAAAATCATTTTTATGTATGAATTTCGTTTTATTAATTCTTAATTAATTAACATTCACATTAATCTAAACTCAATTAATCTTAACTTGAAGAATCTTGATTTACATGAATTTAGAGTTATTATAGATGAATTTATTTCTATTCATGTATCTAGGGATTTTAATGGATGTGTAAATTCTTTATTAGTAATTAATTCTTAAATATTGAATCATAGAAATTAAGTTTTGAGAGTACAGTTTTCTTCCCTTAAATTTCTATTTTAGATTTTATTTTATTTAATTCGTTTGAGATTTATCAAATCCTTCCAACAAATTGGTATAAATTATTACCTTTACAACACTTAAAAAATATTTCAGAATAACGTGCAATACACGTTCAACTCCAACTAATTTTCTAAAAAAATCAATATTTAAAAGCTTCATTTTTTTAAAATAATGACTATCAAAAACAAAATACTTGGAATGCTCCAGAAGTGTGGCTGCTAAATATTTTAATTGAAAATATCAGACTTTACAAGATAAGCAAATGATCCACCTAAGATTGACATGGGCCAAAAGTTGTCAAGCCTGTCCATCACATGCAACATTTTTCCTTTGCAACATAGAAAATCTTTTATATATAAAAAAAGAGAATAAAGTAAATTGGTTTTTACTTTTTTTTTTTTTACCCATTCTTCAAAAATAACTATAGTTTGTCTCCATATAAGAGTCTTTTAAGAATGAGAATCGACGACGTAAAATCTCTTACGGTGATATTTCATTAGACATAATCAAGTAGTTAAGATTACTATGGTGGAAGTCAAAGCTCGTGTTCAACATGTTCATTAGTAAATGGGAATATAGATGAATTAAAAAAAAATATATATATATAGACAACATAAACTAATGATTTTATCTCATATTATTGTTATTAAAAACGAATAATTCTACACAAACAGGGCCACGTAGGCCCGGTTGGTGCGTGATAGGTGGGGGGAGTGCACTGCTTATTAAAAACACGTGAAATGGTACCTTATAACTAATGGACCATGACTTTTGATAGAGGGACAAGGAAACTTCAATTAGTTCCCTAATTGGAGTGAGGAAGGAGAGGGAGAGAATCTTGAATTGACCTATAGATTAGTTACCTGATTATATAATCATCATCTCTCTTAACTTTAAGAAAACGCTTAGAGCCTATTTGCCATGACTTTTGAGAGGAAAAAAAAGCCATTGAGATTCAAAAGCTATTTTTTAACTCGTTTAAGTAATTTATAAAATTGCTTACTCTAATTAGAAGAGCTTTTAAAAGAAAGATGAAAAAAAATCAAGAAATTCTTTTATAAGAAGTAGAAACAAAAGTAGAAGCTCTGCCAAACGAATTATTAACCCTTTAAAATATAATTCATAAAAATCATTGATGCAGTCTCTATTACTTCTTAAAAATAAACTGTAACATCGAAAAAGAAAGGCAATGACGTAGACGAATGTATAAGAATGTTAAACTTTTAAAAAAACATATATATAAATGATAACTAATCTAAACAAGTTAGAATTACAATGACATCAATGTATGTAATTCAATAATGGATGAAATAAATATTATTGATTGGATTTTTAAGTTGATGTGGTTTGGATATAAACCAATGGTTAAATTCATCAATGACTACTCAACTTTATATTTAGTATCGCTACAATCACCTAATTTAATTTTATTTTATCATAGTCACCAAATTTCATATTACATTTCACAATGATCACCTAATTTCTTTTTACCATTTTCACTAATTTTAAAAGGGTAAAATAGTAACTTTGTATTATATATATAAAATAATTTTTTTTAAAATTTTTTTTTTTAAATTTTAAAAACGTTTATTTTAAAATAAGTTTTTATTTTATTTTAAAATAAAATTTTATTTTATTTTATTTCTCTAATTAACATTTTTTAAAATATAAGTTTTTATTTTGTTTTTTAAGTAACATTTTTTTTAAAATATAAGTTTTTATTTTATTTTCTTAGGTAACTTTTTTTTTTAATAAGTTTTTTTATTTTGTTTTTTTAAATAAGTTTTTATTTTAAATATATATATATAGTTACCTTTTTACCCATTTTAAAATTAATGAAAATGATGAAAATAAGTTGAGTGTTCATGGTGAAATATTATATGAAATTGAGCGATCATCGTGAAATAAAATAAAATTAGGCGGTCATGATGATACTAAGCTCCTGTTTGTTACATATTAAAATTTTCATTTTCATTTTTCTACTCATTTTCAACCACACATTTTTCAATAAAATAATATTTTCCATCACAACAATAATTTTTCTTTCTTTTTCGACCACACATTCCCCATCAATCTACTATGCCAGAATACATTTTTCCAAAACAATGTAGCTCAAACACACCCTAAGTATAAAATTTGAAGGTTACGGTGAAATAAATTGAAATTGAATGATCACGATGACATCATCACCAGGTATAAAATTGAATGATTATGTGAAACAAAATCAAATTGAACTATGATAATGATGAAACCAATGGTTAAATTCATCAATGACTACTCAACTTTATATTTAGTATCACTACAATCACCTAATTTAATTTTATTTCATCATAGTCACCAAATTTTATATTACATTTCACAATGACCACCTAATTTCTTGTTATCATTTTTACTAATTTTAAAAGGGTAAAATAGTAAATTTGTATTATATATATAGAATAATTTTTTTAAAAAAAAATAAAAGTTTTTTTTTAATTTTAAAAACATTTATTTTAAAATAAGTTTTTATTTTATTTTTTAAGTAACATTTTTTAAAAATATAAGTTTTTATTTTATTTTCTTAGGTAACATTTTTTTTAAATAAGTTTTTTATTTTGTTTTTTAAATAAGTTTTTATTTTAATTATATATATATAGTTACCGTTTTACCCATTTTAAAATTAATGAAAATGATGAAAATAAGTTGAGTGTTCATGGTGAAATGTTATATGAAATTGAGTGATCATCGTGAAATAAAATAAAATTAGGTGGTTATGATGATACTAAGTATAAAATTTGAAGGCTACGGTGAAATAAATTGAAATTGAATGATCACGATGACATCATCACCAGGTATAAAATTGTATGATTATGTGAAATAAAATCAAATTGAAGGTGATAATGACTTGGATTTAAACTTGTAAACCACTGAAAAGTAATGGAGACTAGAAAATCTTGCATATGTGTAATATGTAATACATCTCTCTCTCTCTACTTTGCGCAGTAATAAAAAGACCTGCCGGCTGCTCTATTGCGACCTCAATTCTATCTTTCTTCTCTACCTTTTCGAGTTACTATTGCATCTAGCGTTAATTGTCCGTTTCAATGAAGCGCTCTTTTCCTCTCCCGATC
The DNA here is from genome assembly GCA_903798385.1 of Fraxinus cuspidata. Lineage (NCBI taxonomy): Eukaryota > Viridiplantae > Streptophyta > Magnoliopsida > Lamiales > Oleaceae > Fraxinus > Fraxinus cuspidata. Next base: position 35,872 of record CAIGRP010095284.1, on the reverse strand, counting down.
TTTTTCTGTTGCTTTTGAATAGAAAATCATTATATAGAGCTGTGCTTTTGTTGGATTCTTCCATTGATTCATTAATAATTAATAAGTTGCTTCGGTTTTCATCTGCTGGGCTCCAAGTTAGAGATTTTTGTTGGTTCATTTTTTTGGAATTAATTGAAGATTGTGGGTTTTTAGTCAAGAATGCTTGTTGGGGTTTTAGCGTTCTTGATTAATCTTCAGCTTCGATTGATATTCTTGATTTCGGGTTTTATCGTGAATAAGCAAAAAGAAAGAACATTTTTGTTGTCCTGAATCGGAAAGGGGATACTTTTTCTTATAGATCCGTTCTTTCTGATTCTGTATTGCACATTTTATTAGCTTTTTGCGTAACATAATTAGTATTTAAAATATGGAGGAGGAGGAATTATAGAAAGCATACTATTGTTTCTTTTAGTTATACTTTTTATTATTTATCAATTATTTGTTTAGAGCACTTTTCAGGGTAAGATTAGTTCAAAGTTAATATCCTTTATAAGGTTCGGAAGCTTATTATTGTGTTCTGTTTCCTCCGTAAGGGGTGATATTCCTCAATGGTAGATGATGAATTTTTGTAAATGAAGTGGAGATTGGGTGGTTTAATTCAAGGGTGCCTGAAAATTTATTTATCGGGAGGATTTAATGTTATTTTTGTTGTTGGAATTTCAATTGTGGAATAAAGGGTGACTTACTTGGTTATATAGAAGACTCAAAGTGTGTGAATATATATAATTATATATATAGCTTGGAAGGATTTTTCTCTAAATTTTGTGACGGATCCAAATACGGAAAATAGGGGGGGTGCCTGTTTGGCTGGACTGGAGTGCATACTGGAAATAATCAGGTCCCTAATAATGGGGTCCTGCTTATCCAGTGAGACCAGGAGTCCGCCTCCTGGTTCTCCGATGGGAGTAACGAAGAGGAAAGGCTCCAGAAGTAGGCAGAGGTCTCGAAATCCATCCTTTGGGAGGGATGAACAACTACGTAAGACTCCAGGCCGTATATTCTTAAATGGATCCAGTGAGGTTGCTTCACTCTTTACCCAGCAAGGCAAGAAAGGAATCAATCAAGATGCCATGCTTGTTTGGGAGGTTAGCTTCTTCTTTCTTTGCATAATGTGATCAGTTCGAATGTTATGATTAATATGGTTTCGAACTTTATTCATAATCCAATGGCTTCATAATGGTAGATAGTCTAAGACAAGTGATGTTGTAATTTCTAATTTTTTTGTATCTATTTAATGAGTTAAACCCTGTGGTATTACCTAATTGTTTCTTAAAATGGTATGCTCAGCTGAAAAACCATGTACTTTCATTCTTAATATGGCCTATTACTAAATAGTCGTAGTTGATCCGTTTTGGCTTGGCCTATACTTGGGCAACATGAGTTCTTGCTGATTTTCCTCACTGAAGGTTCCCTGAAGTGAGATCCTATTATTGTCTTTTAATGTCATTGCTTTATATTTTATGTGTTTGATGTTAGAAACTTAGAGTTACCTTCCAGGATTTCAAAGACTACATCAAATTTTGTGATTAGTAAAATCCAAGATAATTATTTCTTTGAAGGATAGAAGTTATGGATAAAATAAATAACTCTTAAGCCTCATCAGATTATCCTTGGTTTCTTCTTTCATTTGATTAAATTCCCTGGGGCCTAAGAAAGTGATATTTGTGCTCATTTAACATGAATGTTCACAATTTATGTGCACATATTGAATTTTCACGTCAAAGATTCATGATGACGTTTTGTAAGATAAACTATCACGTCCTTTCCTATCAAGCATTTTATTGTTATTATACTTCTCATGTTGCTTGTAATGTTGCCATTTACTGATTTTTGTGAAAATGGATTTTTAGAATTTTGGTTCGAGGACAGACACGGTCTTCTGTGGAGTTTTTGACGGCCATGGTCCCTATGGTCATTTGGTTGCAAAGCGGGTTAGAGATTCTCTTCCTTTGAAACTGAGTGCAAACTGGGAAGTTGATATAAAAAGTGATGAGGTTCCTAGTGAAGTTAGTTTGAATGGTACGGGCAGTTGGTGCTCTAAAGATACCTCTTTCTTATCCCTTGAAGAGTCATCTAGAGCTTCCATTGATCTTGAAGAAACCGAAAAGCATCCAGAAGTTTTCCAGACACTGAAGGAATCCTTCTTAAAAGCTTTCAAGATTATGGATCGGGAACTGAGAATGTATTCAAATATTGAATGCTTCTGCAGTGGAACAACAGCAGTGACTCTAGTAAAACAGGTATAATGATGAGTTCATAAGCGATACCGACTTGAGTTTGCAATTGTATTAACTATGTACTCAATAATGCCTTGATTTTCTTCTGTAGGGTCAGGATCTTGTAATTGGAAATGTTGGGGACTCGAGAGCTGTATTGGGTACCAGAGATGAGAATAATTCACTCGTTGCAGTCCAGTTGACTCTGGATCTCAAACCGAACCTTCCAGGTACTCTTCTATCTCTCTCAAATTGTGTAAAAGTAAAAAGTAAACTCTCAAATTGTGTTTCATGAGAACTTGGGCTCGCCACTACTTGGGAGTTGGTAACTTGCACTTGACCCTTTTGGGCCAGAGAATTAAGACTCCAATTTGTACTACACGATAGATGGACCAGGCCATGAGGCTTTCCCTCAGGATGTTATCAGCTTACATTCCCGTCTCTTAGAAAGAGGTTACCCGTCATAGAAACACAAGCTGGAGATATATTGGCAGGAACTGCATGGAAATAATACTGCACTTCTATTTATGGGGTAGTGACGAATGTTGAGTAGGTGGGCAGCAAGAGTCTTGCCATGATACTCCAATAGTAATTAGATGTGTCTAAGTGTTACCATTTTTAGGCCTTGGGTTGCTCTAGATATTTAATGACTTTTGCGTAAACAGTCTTTGCAGAAAACCAGAATTTTCATTTCACGAGGAAATAAATCTGACTATAATTGATTAATTGGTTTTAGATACAAATATCTCCCGTTATTTGAATTCCATTTTTATTTACCTGACAGCGGAGGCAGAGAGAATCCGCAAATGTAAAGGACGCGTATTTGCCCTTCGGGATGAACCTGAGGTTGCAAGAGTGTGGCTGCCAAACAATGACTCTCCTGGCCTCGCTATGGCTCGTGCATTTGGAGATTTCTGTCTAAAGGAGTTTGGTCTTATCTCTGTACCTGATATTTCCTGTAGACGCATCACTGTTAAGGATGAGTTTATAGTCTTGGCAACGGATGGGGTATGGACCATTACATTTATTTTCTACTGCTATATTTCATTGTGTAAAATTTTGTTTAAGTTGAGCAAAGTTTTAATGTACATTGCAGATTTGGGATGTTCTCTCAAATGAAGAAGTTGTAGGCATTGTGGGTTCTTGCACCACTCGATCATATGCAGCTCGAAAGCTAGTAGAGTCAGCAGGCCGGGCTTGGAGGTCCAAATATCCAACTTCTAAGGTTGATGACTGTGCTGTTGTTTGCCTCTTTCTCGATTCAAATCCAAATGACTCTACTGCCCCTACCACTGAACTCAAAGAGAATATTGTGTATGAAGAGCACGAGGATACTGACGAGAAAGATGATTCCTTTAGTCCGACTGGATTGGACCGCTCTGGCACTGTTAGAACGAGCGAAGAGGCTCATCCAGAAGAGAATGTGGAAACTTCAGGTGTGAATGAGGAGGTAGCCTTGAATGATGAAGAAAAAATCATGGAGGCCGGAAAAGGCGGGTCTTCGCTCGAAGGAGTCTCCCGTGTAGACACTTTATTGACCCTGCCTAGGATTGTCCGCAACAAAGACGAGAAAGAGGCTGCAGGAGAGAGAGGCTAAAAATCCTCTTGGATTTTTTTTGTTTTTTTCGTATTTATCTTTATATTTCCCCATTTATCATGTGTTCCTCTTCATTGCATACAGGAAGGAAAAGTAAAAAAAAAATAAAAAAAAGGGTTAAAAAACATATAGGTAAAGAACTGATGTTTATTCCGGACCGGAGAGGTGGGCCCGGCTATATTAGAGTGTCTGGGATCTTCCTTGTTTTATCTTGCGTGGGTAGCATAGGAATTTTTTTCAATCAAACTCTACATCTGTTCGTTCTTTTTCACATTTTGTGGTCCTCGAAATTGTGTGATTTCTATCCCTTTTATGTTGGATAATATTTGTATTAATGCAAGCTTCTTTCAGTGCAACTTGTGCGTACATTGATTAATGCTTTTCTACTCTAATTTTGATGGTAGTGCAGCTTTGCTTTATTGCAACTTGTAGATTGGTTGATGATTTTTCTACTATCAATGAATGACAAGTGCTTTTCGGATTAGTATTGTTGTTTTCTTGATCAACTCGATTTCTAAGTGCTTTTCCGTGTGTGGGGTCCTATTCCGGTTGGCTGGTACTGTTGTAGTTTTGTCAAGAAATCTTCACATAATTCATGGGGCCGTGGGTCCCATATTCTTGGATTCATTCTACTATTGGCCATCTGTCTTTCCTACCACATACATTTAAGTGGTTTCCTTTGCGTTTGAAATGAAAATCTTTGCTAAATTGACATCTTGAATTTGACAAATTAGTGAATGCAGCAATATTTGAAAGGACCACTACATGACATATATTTGGTAATGTACACTCGACTGAATTAGAAAGAATCAAAATTTTAAATTTTTGATGAAGCGTTTCACTAATGGATAATATAGCATTCCGCTTTATTCTTGTATGCGGAATAAGCATATATTCATGAACTTGCGGATATGTAAAGCCATATGGATGAAGATGAAAGGGTTCAACCGATGGAACTCAAAATTGTAAATTCAAGAATGTTAGTAATTTGGTTTACATGTAACTACTGCGTTTTTTTTTTTTTTTAACTTGTACCTATTATGTACCTAAAATTTTATAATTTTGACGTATTAAATTGCAATAAAAAGAAAACATACTTTCGGCGTCCATAGTATAAAATTTGTGAGCCGATAATTGCGAAGCAATTGTATAAAATAATTAGGAATTCTGGAATTGTACCTTCTTCTCTTTTTTTCAGGATATTCATTACCAATAATTCAAACAATACTGCATTTATGGTAATTTCAAGTATTAATTATGTATTTCCAGTCAAAAAAAATTCCCAGTATATTTAAAATATTCATTTAATTCTTATCTTCATTAAAACTTCATATATTCGTAACCATGAAATGCATAGATACGACAAAGCGAATCTAACAGTGTATCCATGCATGGGATACGATAAAGCTAATCTATTGTTCAAATCCATTGTGCATGCTCTATTCAAAATTACAATCATTTTGAGTAAAAATTATTACAAATAATTCAAAAAAAAAAAAAAGACGTTTTCTTTATGAATTTATCTACGGAATCAACAATCGTGTGTTTGGATATCCGACCTCAAACTTATGATGCAAAATCCAAAGCAAAATGTGTTGGATATTAATAAACCTCGAATATTCTTCCAAGCATATTTTGGGTGTAATCCTACAAGACAAGGGTAAGGTGTAAGTTATGAGAAAAGATATTTTGCACAATCTTGACAACCCTTAGAACAGAGGAAGAAGAAAAAACTCTCTCCCAATTTCAATTAAAAAACCAATGTTTTAAACCCGACCTGAGCAATGACCCGGAAAATGTAAAGGGTCAAGAGTTGAAAGTTTAATATGGGGTTCAACGGGGGAGCAAACTTGAAACCAAGTCACCCCAAGGCTGGTTCCAATCGAACCGGCAAGTTCATCCGAGTTATTTATCTGGATTTAGGCTAAAACCCAGCCAGTTTCTCGGCAGTTGGTCCAGTTGGACAAGTCTGTCTGGGCAGTTGGTCCAGTTGGACAGACTTGTCCAACTGGACCAGTCCAGTTTCCAAATCAATGTCAAAATATGAGAAAATGGATGAAGAATTTACCTGTTAATGAAATCAGCTTCCTCCCTTCTGCTTGAGAGTTATCTTATCGCCCAAGCTGAGGGCAATTCCTTGGGTCTTGCTCCTTATCCTAATATATCCATTCAGTTTTCCATCTTCCTGTTTCTCAATGCTAACATTTACCAAAGCATCTTCCCCAAATACACTCTTTGCATACAAGTTAGCAGCTAAGAACCCGCAGTCACCGTCCAGCGCAGACCTGAACATAACCAAACAACCAGGATGGGAGGCAAAACTATACACCTTACCAAAACACAGCCAAATAGAAGCAAGCAAAACGTATAAGCATTTGGCCAGGATTTAGCAAAATATGAAGTCTTGTCAGTCACATATCACAATTTATGCGTCCAGAGGGCAAAATATTTATATCACTTCAGTTTCACAGAGTTAGCCTTGACACATCTTAAAAAGCAAGCAATTAACAGCCTGAAGGTAAGAGTTTACTATGGACGAGCTTCCATCAATTTTTGGTGCTGAACTTTTTAAATAAAGTTTCCCAATTTCTCTAATTTTTTAAGGATCGTGCTATTAACTTGATGCATCTTGATGAGAAGATGGCAATGAATTCATATTACTTCATAAATAAAAGTGGCTGCCTTTGTGGCTTAGGAGAAAGGCCTATTAAGTCCCTCAAGATTCATAATTCACAAATTAATTCGTGATGAACTTTTCACCTTTACAGCATCCAAACTGATGTTTACCTAATTGTTAGGGCCTTATAAAAAATTGTATAGGACAGTTCAGAGATCAAGCAAAGATATGCAACCAGAAAATCATCTGCACCATGTTGTTTGTAATATTATAACATTTGACACTCCTCCCAGAAAGGGATTGCACAGTATCATTTAGTGTCGTGATACTCTGAATATTTATCACAAGTCTCTTTAAATGTGATCTTGGGCACTCAGAAGCTGGAACAATCTTCTGGCCCTGTGACACACTGCATTTTGTACTACCTCAAAAACATTTTGCTAGATGATTTACAACTACGGACTGAATATCAGAGATTAGTAAATCAAAAGAACTAGTTAAACTATGAATATAGCAGAAAACTTGAAAATATTAAGCCCATGTTTGTTACAGATTCTTTAAAACTCATTTCCCCCAAACTCATTTTCAGCCACATATTCTCCCAATAAAATAGTTTTGCATGTAAACCCATAACTATTCCCTACTTCTTAACAACACATTCTTCAAAAAAATCACTTTTCACAAAATATATTCTCAAAAAATCCATCAAACAGGCCTTAGTATCTGAACTGAATTACAGTTCCTGGAGACTACCCTTTCATATAGCTGACACAACAAGGATTTAGAAAATAACCAATGGAACCATGACAGTGAGAAAAACAAACAGAAAGCCACAGATTTTAATATTGGATAATAATAGCAATGTTGAGATACAATAATTTTTTATTCTTTAGTCATTTTTAGGGAGAAAAAAGATGTTAATGGCTCATGCATGTGGCCTCAACCTTAATGTCTTTGATTGCAATTGACACATTCAAGCAGGATTGAGAACATGTCTTACTGTGCAGTCAGGCATTTCATATTGGTCGATTTGATTATATGGTCAAGAAATTCTTTCTCATCTGTTATTGTAGTGTTGACAGCAACCTGCCAAAAATAAGGGGTAAAAGGCAAAGCAATTAACAAGAAGCAGATAAAAAATATTGAAAACAAAAAAAAAAGGTTACAAACTATCTTTAACGAAGAAAGCGTATGGGTTGGCCCAAACAGATATGAACATTAGGAAAAGCTATATGCAGCAGTAGTCAAGCATAAATGCTGCCGATACTCATCAGTCATTCAGGAACAAATGGATAATAAATGTATGGTAGAAGCAAGCCAGCAATCCTGAAAGCAGGAACCTATTTACCTAGAATAAACTTTATAAAAATGTACTGATTCAACAAAACTGCAATTTCATGGAGGATATATGGAAAAGGCATGAAAACTTTTTCCTACAAATCAAAAGGGTCAATTGACAGCATTGACAATTTTCACAAAATAACTAACCTTCCAATGATGCATTATCAAGGCAAGTCCTTATTTTGAACTCCCCATATTATTATCGATTATACCACCAACAATACATCAAATTTTTCCAGTCAAACTTTTGATCAAGAATAGCAGAAAAATATTCTGATGGTTTTACCCCCTTTCAATGACCGATACATCAAATGGATCAAGTAATAACTCACGAAGTTGGACCACTTAACAGTATGTTCAATGGTTATTTCAGGCTAGGGGAGCAACCAAAACCATCTAAATCATCTCTTCAGTTTCAAATAAGCAGAGGAAAGAAGAATGCAATATCTTCAAGAGCTTCCTTCTCCAACAGAGGAAAGGAAAACCAGCCGACACTGATCAAACTCAATTAAGTAACACTCCAGCCAAAGTTTGGGTTTACACACAGGAAATATGAAACTAAATTATTAGACATCAGACAAACTAACTTCAAAGAATACATGGATAATGAACAGTTTATCATTGACCAGCAGAGAATAAGGAAGCACTGGGTAGGAATTTATCAGAAAATCCAATTGTGGCTATCCTAGTTGCTTCTGTGCAGTCATCACCATACAGTGTTTCCTTACCAGAGCAATGCAAAAATCAGAGGGAATATAGCTGGTGTCTTAAACAAAATATGAATGACATCAGGACTTAAGTGACTGTCGTACCTTGTTTTCCCACTCAAATTCTGCCCACATGGTTTTGAAAGCAGCATCACCACACACAGCAGGAGAGATGTAGTCCATAATATCAATATGAATATCATTGAGGACCACAACAGCCCGCTCAAGTACATTTGAGGTCTCGTAAACAATGTTTCCAAATATGACTCCTGTCTCAGTAGAGGACACCTTAATATTTGCTTTTATTTGCTTGCTTGACTCAGGTGCCAAAGTATAATTCTGTGGTCGCTCAACAAGTTTAAGATCGCCCATTGTAGCCAGCTCCAAGCACAAATTCTGAAGGGTCTGCTTGGTTCTATTAATAACTGTAACATCCAGAACAATATCATATTGATGAACTGTCACACAAGCTTCAGCATAAACTGGATCACTAAATCCTGTCAGTTGAACGATACGGTTTAGCTTATTATCATCATCCGCATCCTTAACAAACTCCCCAGTAGCACGTTTCAAATCATCTTGAACCTCATCTTCCAACTCCAGCTGGCTCATACCCTGAAGCAAAGACAGCAATGTGCGAATGAATAAACTGTTTATACATTGTGTATACTACATGCATGATATACAACCAATCAAAGAGAGACCAGAATCATGATCTTCTCAAAATAAATTGCTGAATTCTAAACACTTGAACAATAGAGTGACTAAAGATACTTTTTGGCACGTTTTAGAAGTTCCTTGTAATATATGCTCTCATGGTCATGAAATGGTAAATTCTAATCACAAGCACTTAAAAATTGGTAAGACCAAACCTCCAAAGTTGGTAAAATTAACTGGCCCCAATGTGTAACATGATGCTTACATCACATTTGACAACTTGATACACAGGCCCAAAAAAGTAGATATCACAAATAAAAATTAAAGTAAAAGCTAATTAAACTAAACAAAATACAATTTTTTTTTAACAACAATTTTACAAATCTAACAAGATTTTTATTAGTTGTCTTGTATAACCCTCAGCATGAACAAACATCCACTTAAAACATTGGTTCTCAATAATATAAAATGTCTTCATCCCAACTGCACTGCCCTTTAAACAATATTAAAGGTTTCTTGTGAATTTTAAACCTGTCCCTCCACAAAGTTGTATGCGAATAAATAATTAGACAATGAATAAAGCTGGTCAAGGCTTCCATCAATTTGATGTGAGCTTATGGACTTGAATATATAGCTACAGAGCATGATCCTACAATGGACACAGTGACACAAGAATAAATCCATAATATCAGATAGAGCGAGACAGCTTAGGCCAGGGACGGAACCCGGATTAATCAACTTGGGGGCTTGCGATTTTTTTACAGAGGACGTCTGAGAGAAATGAAAAGATGAAAATGGGGGCATAGTGAACCTTACCCTTAAATTTGCATATTTAATACAATACATTCATTTAAAATAGAATTATTAAACCCATTTTTAGGTAGCCATCTTATGCTAGCTATTTTAAGTCCGCCGTTTAATGATTTTTCATTTTGAAATATGCATTGTATAGTTGGTCGCAAGTTCTGCAAAACAATACCAACGGTTGAAAAATATAGCCCGAAATAAGCCAAAAGAGGTAACAGAAACGAATTAGATTTATTAAACTCATTTCATGCAATCATTTTAACTCACTATTGTGACATCATCGTTTAGCAATTTTGCTAATTTATAGGCACGTTAAGAAGTACGCCTTGAGCTTCAAAATGGTATCAAGAACCTTTCCTAAGATTTGAGAATTATAATCCAAAATTGACCTGCAAACTAGCTTGATAAAATGGATTGCAATTATTTATTTATTTATATTTTTGTTTTGGGGGGTTGGGGTTGGGTGCCCACCCCCTAGATCCGCCCGACTCAGGCCAGTATGGCATGCAAAATCAGAATTTGGTTGAAAAACAGAGATACATTCAGATTACAATCTAACATGACAAGTATGGAAAGAGTTAGGAAATGCAATATTCTTACCTTCCTGCTCTTCAAATGGTAGAAGTCAATAAGGTCATCAGGCTGCAAATGAGAAATCTGAGCCTTCGCTTTAATTTCTTCAGTTTCACGTAACTGCTTATCTAAAAGCATTTGAGCAAAACTCTCATGGCAAGACTTCAACCAGATTGTCCTGACAGCATCCCCTGTGTTGCACAGCAATCTTATGCAAAGAGCAATCCTGTGATAAGAATCATTGTCAATTGGGTGAGGGAGAACTGAAGATTGCCCTAGCTGTAGAATCGACACCATGGTCAATAATGCACTGGTTGATGCTTTGTTCACTTCAACCTTTGAAGGTTGAACCTCTTCTAATCTCAGTACAAGCTTCGTTAGTGTGCAGGCAACAACTGCCCCAAGAAAAAAATCGCCAGCAAGAAGAAGGGACCTCAAATTTCCAATAGCCAAAGATCCTTGAACTACAGTTGGAGGGGAGAAAGCAGTTTCAGAGGCAGCACTTTGAGTAGCATAAGTCCCATCAGCAAGGATGGCTGGTCTTCTAGATGAAATGGTAGTGGAGTTTGTTAGCTGGGGTTTCTTGGTAGAATCAGCAGCTTCCTCTTCTTCAGAAACTGAAAAAAAGGGTAGGTCTCCGATGCACTGCTTTATAGTTGAAATGCCACTCTCAACTTCAGAAAGTGAGAGGCAATACTCTCCAATGATCCAAAGTGAACAGGAACAAACTCTTGCAGCTCGGATCTGATAAAATGTATCCAAAAGCCTGGTAACAATGGAAACTCTTAATTTCGGGTTGGTTTCAATTATCTCTCGCACAAAAATGACAACATCCATAGCAGAAGCTACATTGTTGTCTCCCAAGAAATCCATCAATAGATGGACCACTGTGCTTGCAACTTCAGGGAATTTTATCGCACAAGAATGGATGGCTTGAATGAGAATTTGGCGATACTCCCCATTCTTCTCAAGTTCCCCGCTCTGAGTTTTCATAACTTCCTTCTTCAAAGTAAGAACTACCTCATTGACATTTCGAGGCGTGATCAGTTCGAGAACAATATCAATAGTTTTCCTTTGGATGTCAAGGTTTGGGCTTGATAGTGCCCTCAGTACATCCATGATCATGTCAACCATAATATCTCTGTGGGATAATTTAAGTTCATTCAAACGATCAAGCACAATGAGCTTAACATTATTGTCACTCTGAGAGAGAAGAAGCTGGCAATATGTACTAGCTGCAGCTCTAATAGCCGTAGGAGCAGAAGACAAAGAAACAAGGGTTCCAGCACATTCATAGACAACAGCAGCTGAAGGCGCATTCAGGAGCGATATAATTATCTTTATATATTTCCCCTTTTCTCCTTTGTTCATCCTACAAACTTTCCGGATCAACTCCAAGACAACCATCTGCATTAGTTCTCCCCAGTCACCTACTCTGTCAACATTGGTCAAAAGGTAATTTATAGCACGATCCTGTGCACAATTGAAAAGCATCAGAAAGGCATTCCTCTTAGCTGATGGATCCTGCTCCGTAGAAAGAAACCTCTCAATAGTCTCCGGTGCATCAACCAAGAGCTGCTCGCCCTGTGGGAGCTTGTAAATTGACATCACAGCAAGAATTGCATTTTTCCTAACATAAGGGTGTCGATGTTCCAAGTTAGATATAATGGAGGGTATCAAAGGCTCAATGATCTCCACCTCGTTCAGCCGGCAAAGGAACCTCAGTGTGACACCCCGGATGTATTCATTCGGGTGCTGAAGATTATTCCTGAGATTCTGGCAGATCAAGATCATTTCAGGCAATACACGACCTTTGCCATCAGTCTTGTCGATGATCTCCAAATATAACAACAGCAATTTCTGAACAGTGTGGTCTTCAGAGGGCAACACGTATCTAACTATAGAAATGAAGAGCTGAGGGAGAGTTTCACCATTTAGCAGAAGCATGACTGCATTTTTCATGGCATCGATCTTAGCAGGAATGTCATTTCCTTCAAGTGCCTCCTTAATCTCATTGGCAAGGGCTGGAGTGCCCTTGTCAAAGTGTACCAGCAAAGAGCATGATTTTTCCATTTTTCAATTGGTACCTATTCATGTGGAGAATTCAAACTATTCAATCAATAGAGACCAAAAAAATTATGAAAACAAATCACTCTACTAGAGAAAATTGATTGAATGTATGGTGATGTTCCACCTAGTTCATCATTGATCTGAATTCACATCATACAAGGACATAAAAAGTGCTGAGAATGTGGTGTGAGTGAAAATGTCATTTTCCAATATAGTAATTCCTTGTAGGATTAATTATGTAGAGTTTGCAATATTTCGCATCATTAGTAAATACTCTAGCAAAATGAAGAAACAAAATGTGGAGTTTTTAGGTATATTTAAAACATAAAAGAAATATAGCCCTTACTGAAAATTCAGTGTATTTTCCTACTTCTCATTCGAGCAAAAACTAATATCTTTTTCTGCAATACAATTCCGTATTCTAATTTCAAAATACTAGGATAAAAGAAAGTTCAATTACATGAATGAAAACAATTCAATAAGTCCATAGCAAGCTAAGAAACAGACCTACCTTACACCATAACATGCATATAGATTCTGAACCAAAAATAAACACGGAAAAAACTAGCGTTCTCATCATACAGATCCATAAATCTTAATACATACATAAACATACATACACTCTACAATCCACCAGAACAAATCAAAGATGCGGATGATCGAGAAAATGAATTCAAAAGCAGTCAAAAGAAGAAATCCATTCCAAGCATTATAAGTAAAATTATAGATTACACGCAATGAATAAGTTTTTGGCCATATCAGATCTGAAATGAGACAAAGGACGCTGTAATAAATCGAAAAAAGAAGTAAGAAAAAAATGCAAAATTACCTGAAAGTTGGAGTCGAATTGATCGATCCGAAGAACAGATTTTGTTTCCTTAGTTTCTTTATGTGCAAAATTTTCACCAGCAGTGTTGGATCACCGGAGCGGTCACTGATATTTGGGATCTGCAGCTCTCTCCTCTTTTCTTTTATTTTCTCATCTGAAGTCCACTTTGTAACGTGGATTCTTAATTTTTACGCTATTACTCTCAACTTTTGTATATTATAACATTTGAATTCTGAATTAATTTTTTTGACATCTAGGTCCTAATATTTTAAATTTGTAGCAATTGATGAATATTGTAAGCTTTGAATATAAAAAAAAAAACATCAATTTTTAGGTTAAAAACTTATTGTACAATTTATTTTTTAATAATAAATAAATAAATGCATAAAATATGTACTCCTTTCAGTCATCTTTTCTCCATCTTTGCCCTCACCCCCAAATTGTCGTCTTTCTCGAAAGTTTGGGTAGAGGGTGTTGGAGATCGATTGAGATCGTGGGGATGGAGCGACAATTCACGACTGTTTATACATGATATAACAACTTTAACTAAATTTCGGACTGAGTTAAAGAATGTTATTTCGAGTCTTGAAGTGATTTTTCACTTGATAATAGTGTATATATGTTTAATTGTGGTTGATAAGTTTTGAAATTGAGTACATTCTTTCATTTTCCATGAGGATGGAAGTAGATAAAGAGGAATAATATCAATTCTACACAAAGGAATATTTAATGGGTATATCGAGAAGAAAATAATCATATTTGACTATATTGTACATTGCCAATGCCAGGAAATGAAATTATTGATTAAAAAAAAAAGTTTGGAAGAATTAGTTTCGCTATTACAAGAAAAATATCTTTATTTATAAGATAAATCAATTTTCGGGCCATACATGCATTCTATACTTTTATGAAGAATTATAAGCGTGGTTTAACAGATCAGCAAAATTGAATTCACAACTTTGTTTCGGAAGCTTCAATCCCTTGAAGAGTATTTCTTGATTTTACTTCCAAGTCATGATCCATGCTAGAGCTTAGCTAAATCATTTTCTTGCTTGTCGTCGTCCTCGTATTTCTCAATATCATCCCAGAGGTGAATGAGGTGATGCTTGAGCAAGAAGGGTTGTTCGACTACGTGTCTAAGTTTGTGGTCAACTACACCATTTTGCTTAGAAGTGCGTGACATGTTAGCTTAGGGATGATCCCGTTTTGTTTGTAGTACGATCTACGAAGCTAAGTTTTTGTACTCTCCCCCACAATCAGTCATGATTCTCTTATTGAGGTGTTACTCAACTCGTGTCTTAAAAGCAATAAACATTATTTTTTACATTTTGTCACATAGCAACACATCATTGAACAATTTAAATTTCGACAGTTCTTCACCCAATCAATACTTACAAACACGTCATGTTAACCTTAGTATATGAAAAAAAATTGTACAAGTGACATTTTCCAAACATCTTTGCTACCTCTAATTTGGCTTTTAGAAGATACAGCCACGTAAATCAAGAATATGCAGCAAAGATACAATATCTAAAACCATTATGAGAAGTGTGATAAGTTGGTCCCCATAAATCTGACTGCAGCTGCAACGTCTCCGTATCTAGAGTGTGTTTAGTGCTTATTAAAATGAGAGAATGCATTTTTTTTGAAGTGGTGTGATGAGGAATACGTGGTTGAAAAAAATGAAAAAATTATTGACGTGATGAAAAATATTATTTTATTAAAAAATGTGTGGTTGAAAATAAGTAGAATAATGAGAATGAAAAAAATAATGTGACTCAAACAAGGGCATAAAGTATAAGTGGAGAGACATTTTTAACTCTATCTTAATTGACCAGCAACCAAAAAATAAAAATAAAAATGATCCATCATTAAAAACAAATTTTCAATTAAGATTTGCCTTTTATTGGCTCCATATAAATTATAATTCTTTTTTTTTTCTCTTATTATCAACCACATATTCTCCAATAAATAATATTGCATGTATTCCCAAATCTTTGCTTCTTTTTTAGCCCCAGTTTGGTCTTCATTATTCAACATTATAATGAGATGAATAATAATTTTTTTTTGGAGAATGTGATTAAAAAAGAAGAAAATATTTTTAAATTTACTCAATATTATTTTATTGAAAAATGTGTGGTTGATAAGAAAAGAGAAAAAAAAATTTTTTAATTTTATGAGGACCAAACAGGGATTTAATCACACATTTTTCACAAAAAACGCTATTCTAACCATTACAAATTCAAATAATGGAGGCCAAAGGGGGTACACAATACAGATTCATTTGGGACTGGACAAAGATTGGCTTGCCAAGGCGGATGGATGTGTACGTAGACCAAAGGCATCCTTTATGATGGGAGTTGAAGAGATGTAACAATTTTACCAATCTTTAGCCATAAAAGTCATTATAGCTAGCTTCCAAGTATATTTTTTGTTGGTACTTACAAGTAAAATTGAATCAAGAATCTTTACATATTAAAAGAAAACATTCATTAGATAACTCACTAAAGTAATTGATCCAATTTCGTCTTATTTTTAATGATTCGACTCCTCATGTATAATCATACTTGTTTTTAGATCAATTTCGACAAAAAATTAAATGAATATAATTCACACGTCAAGAACCCTCTGAGCAGTTTGCAAATGAGATCCCTCTCCAGCTCTATTTATAAGGGTCACCCCTCGAATGAAAAGGATAGATCAATACATATTAATGATCTAGAGAGGCCTGCTCTTTATATCTTTCTACAAAAGTAACCAAGATATATACATCATTCCGAGAAGAGTAACGCTACCTGTACATAATTATTTACATATTGATATACGGAGACAGAGAAAGAGAAAGAAAACAGTTTGGAGAGAGGGTGGGGGGGGGGGGGGGG
>CAIGRP010095284.1:0-19417 GCA_903798385.1 Fraxinus cuspidata | reverse complement strand
AGGGGTGGCAAGGAGAAAAGACAATAAATTAATTTTTAATATAATATAATGTCATGTCATCTATGTCTGTAAATAATTATGTGCAACTAGCGTTACTCCTGTGAGATATTATCGAAATATGTACGACATAAATGTTACTACTTATAGCATATTTTCCAAGAACTAGCAACAATAGACCATCCATCACCACAAATCTATTCATCGATCGCAAGATTAATTAGTTCCCCAAAGTAGTGCATCAAAACTCAGATTTCAATCCATTATGTACATTCAAGCTATCGACAATCAAGATTTAACATTCTCCAGACAAACAAACATGTAACATATTTCTGTATGGTTATACGTACAAAAATAATAAGGTAAAAAATCTGGCTATTGAACAGTGTCAATATTAACCTTTTATGGTAATGGAGATTAATACAAGTTAAACGGGTAACCAACATTTCCTAAAACAATCAGATTAATCTATCCCGTGGTTATAGAGGAGGATAGAAGTATGAAGACAGGGAGAAACCGAGGAAAAGCAATCCCCCAACAGTCGCAACAGTGCGCTGCGAGATCTTTGATGCCAGAATGCTTCCACCAACAACTGCTAATGATGTACAAATGGCGTGTCCTATAATGGCCCCAACAGCAACTCCCACTGCATTTTTGTGTGTAGCTAACTGTTGAAAAGTAAAAATAAGTTAGTAAAATATTTATGTCGAATTACTATGTCTAAAAGCTTAAGCATTAGGAGAAGACATATTTATTTAAATTTAGTTTCAACACAACGCCTCACGTGCAGGCCAGGAATTCAATTTTTATCAACGTGTGCACAATTTTCATATCTGCATGTTACAAAACTTGCACTCAGGATCTCTCCTCTCCTGATAATACAGTGAAGTACCTCAACTAAATGCTTAAAGGACACAACACATTTATTTGTTTAAATTTTGTCTTTAACAGAAGAGCCCTCAAGATCATCCACATATTCATAACCCAAAGAAACTTCAGAGCAGGGGGGGAGGGGAATCTTACAGCAATTGTTGCAATCTGGCTACGATCTCCCCACTCAGCTAGAAATGTCAAAATAAATGACTGCACATGAAGATTGTTGGAAAAAAAATAAATGATTAGCCATTTGCAAAATAATTTCCAGATGTTCAGGATTCCACAGAATTTTATCAGCTTGAAAAACACAACAGAGATAAAAAAGCACAGTAAGAATGAAACATGAAATGTTACATCAAGTGTGTTGTAAGGTATACCTCTAAATAGATTGGTGTGCAGAATCTAGAAAAGAAACGTCGAAATGCTGTTTTCCCTTGTCCAGCTTCGAGTTTCTCTTCTACCTGACATATTCATAGTGTCAAGCCATTTCCAGAGCATGTAATGAAAGGGCAACAGGGGGATAGGGGTATGAGTTGATTCATGCAGCATATGAGAGATTCCAAGGCAAACAAGAAGGGATTGTCATACTGAAACGAGAAGTATCTTTAAACTTTCGGCAACATCGAGAATCAATCAAGAGAACCAGAGAGAGAGAGAGGTACCCTCCCCCTTCCATTCCCACCAGAATTCTAATCCTTGAATCAAAATATGCATATTTTCTGCCCTATATACCCTTTTCCAAGATAAGTATGCGCCAATATAAAACGAAAATGACACTTTCACAAGCAAAACAAAGTTACTAACAGAATTTTATCATCAAAACCCCTTAAGAAAGCAGTGCAAGCATGATAAAACCACGAAGTCTTAAAAAATAAATAAATGAAAAAACTGACTACTTACTTGCTTTAACATTAAAATAAAGGAAACTCCAAGAACAAAAGAATAACACCGAGACAGCAAGAAAAATATAAAAGAAACAATGAGCAACACTATGTGTTATGGGTTTCCTGTCACTAGTAACCTACTGAAAAGTTGCAATTCCACTTGGGGGACACACTTCAATTGTACTAGAAGGTTGTGCAAGCACTGGCTATTTTTTCTTCCCTAAAATAAAAATTTTCTTTTTAGCTTTAAAGGTTGGTCCATGTGTAAACAAGTCAAAAACCCTTAAAAAGTCGAGACTAGGTGAAAAAATAGACCGCAAAAGGGCAGAATATACAACACTCACCTCAGCGCCATAATGCTTAAAGCTTTGAAGTGTGTGCCTTAGTAAGTTAAGGCGTAAGTCTTACAACAGGACTACGTAAACATAAGTTCTTAGGCTCCTAAAGAATGCCCCATATAAAGTTGAAACTAGTAGCAAAAATAGACTACAAAAGGCCAGACCACAACACTTGCCTCAGCTGCCTTAATGCTTATGCCTTGAGGTATGTACCAGTAAGTTAAGGCATAACCTGACAACAGGACATTCAAGGATAAGCTTTAAGGCTCCTAATGAATGCCTCATGAGGCAGACCTCTGGCTGTAAGCCTTGGGCACTTCCAAAAAAAACACTGAACTAGTGCCACTACTGCATTAAACAAAAGCATACAGCGACTAAGAACAGAATTCAGCTCTAAAATAATTATAATTGTGGTCTTTCATATTAGAAGACTTAGGCTATGATAACTACATACAGCTCATTCAGAATTAGGAAAACGTACTTCCTCCATTTCCTTTTTCTGCGAGGCTTTTGGATCCGATCTCCACGCGATATAAAGAAGCCTGAGCCCAAAAAAGGCATAAAGAACTGCAAGAGGGTATCTTTTCAGATTCATAACCAATTTGAATATCCAATAGCATAATAAATATTAAGCAGTAAAAATGTGAAATTCTGGAAAGCAGAATCTTTGTTCTTTGATTCTCATTAAGAATATTCAAACTATACAGGAGGAGTGATATTTGTCAATATGCCACGTGATTGTGTAATAACAAAAGTGTTGCATTTTATAGCTAAGAAATGTACACGAGCACCCTAAGAAGAGGCTTCAAGCAAATCAAGTTTCAACCAGACGATAAACCCAAATTTAGATGTCAGTTTATAAGAGGCAGGAACTATAGGCCCTGCAAATCAATAAAAAACTTTTGAGTAAAGCAGTGGTAAGCACTTTACTCAATAGCCTTAAGAAGGTACTTCTCGTCTCAATCCTTAAGACATCTAATGTTTGTGAAACCATATATGATTCAATTGCTTGAAATACATACAAAATTTCTCCCTCATTTAACCCCATCTGCCTTCTCCATCCACACTCCCCTGTTTTCTTCATCCTCATTCCCCAGTGCTGTCTTCATCCACCCACCCTCGAGTTCCTCCTCACTACTACACCTATCGCCAGGCCTCCAAAAATACGACCATACTTCCATCCACCACCACCTGTCTCGATCTCATCCTTCTTGATTCACCACATCTCAATTTCATCAAATCATTTTCAAATCTCAATACATGAACTATTAGTTCCTTTCCCTTTTAACTACTTTAGCAAGAAATAATTGAAAGGTTAAAACAATTAAATTCATTTATTGTTCATATCATTGAAGAGAGACAACTAAAACGATTTGAACTGAATTCCTTCTTTTTTTTCTTCATTTGCTATTAAGAACTTAGTTTGAGATGTGAGTTCAATTGAACGTCCTCAAAACTTATTGAACTTGCTAACTATCACTTCTTTATTTCTTCAGGATGATTTCTTCTGTCTTCACTTGCAGCAATAGCATCGGTTAATTGCATGAGAAGCAGGTGACAGAGGCGTGTTAGGAATGTACCAGATATTTCAGGTTAGTCGATGGCAAGTGGGGAAAGGAAGGACTGGGCTGGGTGGTGTGAAGACAACAGCTGAGTGTGGGGTTGACATGAAGTGACTTTGAAAAGAGATGATTTTTTATTTTGTCCTTTGTCGACTCTCTTGTCGATTTGGCTTGTGGGATGTTTAAGAGTAAGCTTAGGAGAGTATTCATGATGGATAATCGAAGATATATTAAGATAAATAGGATTTAAAAGATAAAGTTTGTTTTAGATCAGATTCTAATAGTTTTGAATTTTGATTAACTAGAATTTTATTATTTTTAGTAGCTATTTATTAAGCCCCCCAAATTCATTTTCAATCCCATATTCTCCCAATAAATAATTTTGCATGTAAGCCCAAACCTTTTTCAATTTAACTACACATTCTCCAAAAAAAATATCACTTTTCACAAATACTCAAAAATAGGCCTCAAACAGGGGCTAAGAGTTCCCTTAAAATCTAGAATTTCACTGTATTCAAGCTATTGATTATATTTCAGATTTCCCTTCCAAATTCTGCTTCTCTGTTATCTAATTTTTCTGCCTAATTCTCTCTTCTCCTTCTCCTCTTTCTATTTCTTCTCTCTAATTCTCTTTCTCTTCTCCTTTATTATGTTCTCTGTCAATGCATCATATGGGTTTGAGAAGCATTAGATGTTGAACCAACTATTTTGGCGGAAGAATCCACTTAAGCTAGGGTGGAAAGTTACCACCATCATAGTGCACTTAAATATACCATGTGTGATTCACCACTAGTCATGCGAACTTTAGTCTCTCCATGCCTTTCAACATCAAAAGATATACAAGCAAATGACCATCAAGGTTGAATTTTCTTGAAGTACTTTTAATACCATAAAAAGGGAACACAACCTGTTAGCTTAATAAGCAATATTGAATTTCACATCGTTTAAGGAAAATAATCCTTTTACAAGTAAATGTCGACTCGATTGCATTATTCGAAAAAAGGCATGATAAAAAAGAAAAGAAGAATGTTATGCATAAATTACTAAAAAATAGAATAAATCACCAACCGGTAGCTGCACTGTTTGTATGCTTTCTTGATATTAAATTAGGTACAATCCTACCAAGACCAGTCGAAAGTACCTAATTCACATGTGCAAGAAGTCCAGCCTTAGTATAATCAGTAAGACAACAGTTTTCAGAACCAAAAACACAGGACACCAAAATAATGTCTAAACAGGTGAAATTATATGGGAAATGGAGCTTAGAAGGAAGAATACGCTTCATTTCAGGAAACGAGAAAAAAAATTAACTTACTGTCATCACAAACAAGGCACTTAGTGCACCAGATAGAACAATTGACTTGGGGTGACGCATTGCCATGAGAGCTGCTATTATAAAAGTCTCGTCTCCAATCTAAAAGCAGAACCACCATTAGAAAATATTCAAGGAATAACCGATGAAAGCTTCCAACAAACTGAATTAATTCTGTGCTCTCCAATCTAAAAGCAGAACCACCATTAGAAAATATTCAAGGAATAACCGATGAAAGTTTCCAACAAACTGAATTAATTCTGTGCCTGAAAGTAAATTGATTTTATAAGCCAAAGTATGTACTCCACAATTTAAAGTCAAGCCAAAAGAGTTAAATAAGCAAACTACGTTATCTCATCAAACTATGATCAAAGTTTTAGAAAACACCAAGAACCATCAAAACAAGATCATAGAAAACCCACTAACAGTGCTCAAATTGAAAATTTTGGCAGCATATCATACTAAGGAAATGCATTTACTAACCTCACTGACAAGAATCATGGAAAAACTTGCAAAGAAAGCATCAAATACTCCAAGGCCAGAGTCCAACTTGACACCAAGATTAATGGAATCAGGGTCAATCTCATCTATTGCAATACCTGTCTTTATTTTGTCTACAAAAATCTGCTCAGCAAAATTTAAAAAAATTAATTATCGTCAAACTTTAACAGTAAACCCATAGATATTAATTAGCCATCAATCTTAAATATTCTTCAACCAAGGTTCCAATTTATTTTACTCGGACATAGCCAGTTTGAAACAATTCATTTATACAAAGAGTATACTCACTTTACTTCGTCTGCCCAGATCCTTGATTCCAGCATTTGACTCCTCCCTTCCAGAATCCTAATTATTTCATAAATAAAACCAGACCAAGATATCCCACAACATCAAAATCCAGATATGAACACATAGAAAAGAGAAAAACAAAACAAAAACAAATACCTGAGCAGAAATCACAAGAGGGGAAAAGAAAAGTAAGAGGAGAAACACGAGGAAAAGGTAGAGAGAAAAAGAACTCGTGTGAAATGGGTTTGATTTTAAGAACAGCATTTTGGATTGAATTGACGAAGAATTCCAATTCAGAGTCGGCGACTGGGGAATTTGAAAGAAAAATTGTAAATAAAACTGGATTCTTGTTATCTGGGACTCCGAAGGGGAATCGAAAAATAAGATCTAGTTGGGGGATCGAGATTTGATTTCACCAATTTCAGCGAAAGGCTCCCAAAACATCTTCACCAAGAGCAGGCTGCTTTTGACAATTTGGGCAAACGTTGACGCTACAACTCGCTTATTTTTTGATAGTTGGAGGGCTAACTTAAATTCTAGGAGTAACGTGATGCTTTGGAATAATTGGAGGACTAACTTGACGCTTCATAGTAGTTGGAAGAGTAACATGTTGTTACTGAATAGTTGGATGACTAGCATCACGTTTCACGATAGATGGAGGACTAACTTAATGCTTTTGACAAGTTGGAGGACTAAATTGATATTTTAGAAAGATTGGAGGACTAACTTGATGTTGTTTAAAATTCAAGGACTAATAAGACACTTCATATACTAGGAATACTAACGTCAAGGTTGTGAATAGTTGGAGCATTAACATGAAGGTTTAGAATAGTTGGAGGACTAATTTGATGCTTCTGAATAAATTATTTGCATAGTTCGTGGACTGTCTTGATGTTTATGACTAGTTTGAGAACGAACATGATATTTGTGAATCTTTAGAGGATGAAATTAACGATATTAAGTAGTCAGGTGACCAACTTTACATTTGCAAATAGTAGTAGGACTATCACGATTTAACTAGAGGGCTATATTTTCTTTTCGTCATAGTTAGAGGACTAACTTGATGCCATTAAGTATTTGGAGGACCATCTTTACATTTCTAGACAGAAAAAAGACTAACTTTACGCTTAACATTAGTTGGAGGTTTCTTTAATGTTTTAGAAATGTTGGAGGACTAACGGAAAGCTTTTGAAAAGTTAAAGGATTAACATGACATTTCCTATAGTTGCTAACATCAAGGTTTGTTATACTTGGAGGACTATCATGATGATTCCGAATATGTTGCTCAAAAACTTAAAATTCTTGAAAGGTTTGACGACTAACTTGGTGAGGCTAAATAGATAAAGGACTAGATTGATGTTAAAGGTAGTTGGAGGAATAACTCGAGGGGTGTAAATAGATGGAGGACTAATATCATGTTTCTTGATAAACTAAGGATTGGCCTAACTCTTTGGAGTAGTTGGAGGATTAACTTGATGCTTACGAATAGTTAAAGGACGAATTTGTTGTTTCTAATATATGGAGGATTAACTTTAGTGATGGCAATGGTGGGGGTTCGGGGCGGGACATGCCCGCCTCGCCACTCCCCCGCCCCACCTTAGATAGGGCAGGTTCAGAGCGCAGGCTTGCCCCGTTTCCCGCCCCGTTTGTTTTTTTTTTTAGTTAATTAATTATTTTTTTATTCTTCACGGGAGGGGCGGGTTCGGGGCTCCGTTTCCCGCCCCGTTTGTTTTTTTTTTTTTTTCAGTTAATTAATTATTTTCGTTCGGGGCGGTTTTTTCCCCATTCGGGGCGGGATGTGTTTTTTTGCCAACTCTAATTAACTTGATGTTTTTGAATAGTTGAAGGCCTATAATTAGTTATTTAATAGTTTGAGGGCTATATTGATATTTTTAATTAGTGGGAGGACTAACATGACTCTATTGAACTGCTCGAGGACTAACTTGATGTTTTAGATAGTCTATGTTCTATCTTGATGTTTTTGAAATTTTGGAAGACTAACATGAACATGCTAAAAGGTAAAATGACTCACTCAAGTATTCTAATAGTTTTGGGACTAAATTGACATTTAAGATATGTTGGTGGAACTAACATGATGTTTCTTAGGTACATGAGGACTAAATATATTTATTGCATAGGTTGAAGACTATCTTGATGTTTCTGTATAGTTGGAAGACTAGGTGTTTCCCTGTATTTGGAGGATAAACGTCATGTTTCTCAATAGCTGGGGGATGACTTGAAGTTTCTATACAGTTTGAGGACTAACACGATGCTTGGAAATAGTTAGAGGACTGAATTTATAGTTTCATCATTGCTCGAGGACTAAAATGATATTTTTGGATAGAAAAAGGACTAACATGAAATTTCTTTACAGTTAAAGGATCAAATTGTTGTTAGAGATAGTTGGATGACTAACTTCTTGCTAATGAGGTTTCTGTTAGATTTATGACTAAAATGAAGGTGCTCATAAATGTATAATGTTAGGTTTCTGAATAGTTGGAGACCTTCCTAATATTTTTTTCTTTGATGTTTAGTGAAAGTTAGCGTAGTATCTAATGTTCTTGAAATTTTGAGGACTAAATTGGATTTGCTGATAGTTTGAGGACAAACATGACATCTATGAACACGCGGAGGACTGACTTTACCATTTAGAGTACTTGGAGAACTCATTTGAGAAAATGTAAATCTCAAATTACATTATAATCCCTGTTTGACGATCATTATTTGAGAAAAATATAGTATTGAATAGTAATTTTAGGAGAATGTGTGGTTAAAAAGTAGAAAAAAATTGGGTTTATGTGCATAATATTTTATTGTGTGAACGTGTTGTTGAAAATGAGTATGTAAAAAAAAGAGTTTGAAGATAATAGTTGTGAGCATAATGCAAATGAGTTGTTTTAGGAGTTTGAAATTGTCTATATGACAAGATTGAACCATTTGACGTTTTTATTTATGCAATCTTTTAAATTTCATCATTTCTCTTGGTGTTGTAATCCCCTTGCAACATGTGTTTACCTAGTAAATAACAAAAAAGAGTAATGTTATTTATAGTCAGCTACTATAGTAATCATGCAAAGTGTTAGAAATGGAAATAAAAAGGGGCGTCTGAAGAGAGAGAAAATATGATTTTAGTGATTATGGTATGAATGGCAAGCTATCAAGAATGGCAGATATGTTTTTCTTAATGGAAAAGGGAAGAATGTATTACTACTAAGGTTTAGCGATTGGCAGCCATATATATAGTAGTTAATGAGTAGTAACCCGGCTAGAAAATCAGACTAGTTTCCAATTATGGTGTAGAACACACCAAAATCTGAAAGCTAATGGATCTCAAATAACCAACTCACTTGATTGATTCATACTCTTCTTGAATCACATTTATTATATGGGATCAGGACGTTTACTTAATTTCTTTAAATATTATTACGACCTATGTTTCATTCGTATCTTGCAAATGAGGTATGTTACTTGGTTCCTTCTATTAAGTGATAATTATTGATGCTAAATATTTTTATACAATATCGTATCATCTTGAGTTTGAAATTATTGATGCGGATCGTCGCCGCAGCAGCAGCGCGACGCTGCTGTGTGACTGCAGCACAAACGCTGTACTTCACAGTTTTGCAACGGCGATTGCAAATAACGCCGCTGCGATTTGGTAGTAGCACGCAACACTGCTACCTTGCTTCCTGTGGCGGTGCGTCGCCACTGTAGGGTTCAGCGGCGGTGTTGCCGCCGCCGACGCCGCCAACTCCGTTCTAATCCCTTTTTCGACCCCAATTTTGTTTTTCTTTTTTTTGTGAACAAAATTAATTTTCATTTCCAAATCAGATTTAGAATTTGAAAATCAAATTTTCTATAAAACTAGAAGCATGAAAAAAAAAAAATAAGAACAACCAACTTTTGATTATTATATGATGCGAAACAATTTCTAACAAACACAAAGTAAGCTATGATACTACTGTTGAGAATCTACTTAATCATGCACAACGAAAAATAAAATAATTTTCAATTCCCACCAAGGATCTGCATTGTGTTTAGATAAAAATTGTGATAAGAATTATATATTTGATGAATTCCACAAACTCCTTTACTTTTTCTTGAACCCAATGATCACGATCTGCAATTCAGACTGTCTAATTGTCCACCTCTAATGGTGATCCACAAAGAGAACAAGAATGACGGCTATGTTTTCTTTTCTTGTGCTAGTAAGAATAACGAATTATTTTTCTACAGTTTTCAAACCCTTCTAGCCTATTAATATAAGTTCAAGCAGGTCTGACCCGTCTGTTAAACTTAATTCAGTCCAATATTTAATTAATCAAATTAATTAAATTTGATTCATGAATTAATCAATCTAACTAATGAATTCGGGCATATTAATGAGCAGCTCAATTAATTAATTATCCAACACTTGTCAATTAATTAATTATCCAACACTTGTCAATTAATTAATTGGTAAATCTCATTCTTCTGATTTTCTTTTGTGTGTGACTCATTACGTTCTCAATCACGATGTCTAACGACGTGAATTATTATTTTGATCTAATTAAAGTCGATAAATTAAAACACCCCTTTTAATTTATCACCAATTCACATTCGTCGTCCCAAATTGACATCTAACATTGTGTTAGGGCAATACATGTGACGGGAAATGTCACGTGGTGTGTCAAAATCAAACTTGTTCGTTTACCATAAAACTATAATCCATTCGTCAATATAATTCGATCGATTACGAGATATGGATATGTGTCAATCTCAATTATCGATCATATCTTTTATCCACTGTTAAGTCAATGTAAGTCGAAAACTCATTTTCGACTTATGAGTTCACATTGGCCAATGATTTCATTATCAACTTAACTGGATATAATGTAGATCATAATCTCTTACTATTTAAGAGCGACGAATCATCTATCGATCATTCACAACCTTCATACGATTCTTGACATACCCGAACGATACTCTATTAGCCACCCTTGGCAGAGCAACATCTAACATCACCAAAGTATAACCATCCTCATATAAAGCACTATAATGACTTCAAGTCAAAGAACCAATTTCACTACCGAACGTGAAATATCAACTACTAACACTCGGATAGTTATCCATGTGGAATCTCACAGCAGGTCTCCAGTGTTTTGTTTTAATATCAAAACATCCACGTGTTCATTCAAGTGTTACCACGCTTTAGCTTGTGAGATCAGCTACCTACTTCACAAGTAAGAATGCCACACATGATGCTCTATCCGTAAAAACGATATACGTATCTCGTTATTGCTACGACCGCTGACGATTTAAGATTCAGCCATATGTAATTTATATCTCACAATCATAATTCATTGAATCTACGAATTCTATTATTTAATTTATTAGAATATTAATTCAATTAAATAATAGATATTGCCATAAATATGCATCGATTATATATCTATTAAAAGTATTTATATCCAAAGTTGATTGGACCTAGGGCATAACACTTATAATTTGTTATAACACGAGTTTGGAAAATATATATGATTTTCTTTCTATGGTTAAGAGCTTAATTCTTATCACAGGTTATTCTATTTTTCTACAGAAAGATTCACAGTGAAACATACATGGGTACCTAATGCCCTGTACATTTTTCAACCTGAGAACTGTGTAAAACTGCCATCGAGTACCAAATGACAATAGTGGTTCACTCTACAGTCTCGGCCTTCTAATAAATCTGGGAATTTTTTGTTAGATTTAAAACTTTACGAATCTTGATTTAGAAAATTTGCGGGTTCGTGATATTTCTTTTTGATATGCTTTCTCTAGATATTCTTGTGTTGATGGGAAGTCACGTACAAATTAGAGATCATAACACATTATATATCTTTTCATATGTATTTCGGCTCATCGTGAAATACAATTCAAAGGAATCTGATCTCTAAACATATTTAGGCTGATATCATATCAGATGCTCGAAGCTCAATAACTTTAGTTCTTTATTAGATCATTTTAAGTGGTCTTAATCTTAAACATAACAGTTTTCACACAATTTTCATTTCCAAATTTTGGCCGTGTCAATTTATGTGATTGCAATGTAAATAGGTAACTGTTAACAATACTATCCGTATGGTGAGAGAATGGTCTTATATTTTCTCAGTTTCTTAGTATTGGGAAACTTAGAAGTCTAATATGCCTCCCCTGTTAATGGATGCCAGCCAAATACGTTCGCCTGCGTTCATTGATTAACTTATCTATATTGCATAATAGCAATAATCAGAACACAGTGTCGAATTTAAGTAGCTGATGAAATGTTTATCTTATTGGTGAACTCGGTTATTTTGAGGGATTGTGAAGTAGAATCTTGAGGATGATCGGCACTAAGCTTTTCAAGCACTATAAATTATGTTTTTCTTAACTTTATTTGGTCGCACAACTGTATTTTTGATGTGTTTCAAGCTTATGCTTCTACTTCATTAAGTGCATTTCAAGGTTGATCATTCCATTTCATAAAATAATCGATCCACTCCAAATGTATGATTACTAGGATGAATGTGAACAAGGGGTAGGACGACGTCTATAATATTTATTAGCACGTTGAAAATTATATTGGTTAGTTGTAGTTTTAAGTGGAGATATACTCGGACGGCATACTCAAAATGTCAAACTCAGGAAAGGTTTCACCGGCTTATCCATAATAGTCTAGTACTCAAGAATGAATGTTTCTTGTGGTATCGAACATAGACAAATTTACTTCAATGTACATTTTGATTTAAGGTATTGGAGTCTTAATCGTGTATCAAAAGTCGTACTTTAAACTGTTAAAACTTATGAAGACCGAACACCATAGTCGACTTATACAATGACTCAGCGTGCATTGCAGCCTTGCTTGACTCGGTTCACTCCCTTTTGATTTGATGGGGAGCCTAGCTTAGGGCTTTGATATCTTGCCTCTGGGTTGGAGCATTACAACACAAGTAAAAAAGCTATAATTTCTACTTCACAAGCTTTTGGATATTTGTGTTCTTATTCTCTCTCTTCCTGTCAATGAAACATATACTATGCACGATTGCAAAATTCATAATGCCTCATTTCTTATTAACTAAATTTGAACTGACTGGTTGCTCTCCCTATAACATGATAACTACAATAATGGCTACTTCTTTCCTTGAGGCCAAAGTTAGTCAAATTCACCACATAAAGATAGGAAGGAGAAAGGCAGGGGATGGCCTGGTTTAGCAAATAAGTGACTTTTTGTTCACAAATTGTGTCGATCAAAATGCAAACCATTACGGATTTCAGAGCTTATAAGCTACTTATTCTCATACTGGCAGAGATCAGAGACCGTACAACCCCAAAAAAAAAAAAAAAAAGATTGAGGTAGATGTTATTACGGTGTGAGTGGGTTGATGACCACTGATATTTTTTCCTTTTGTAATTTACATCTATTAATTAATTATCAACCACGTGGAAATCGACTCAAAAGTCCACAACGGGGGCCTTCAGCTTCCTCTTTCCCAGTTCCTCATTTCAATTTTTAATTTTTATCCAACCAAAAATTAAAGAAATTCTTAAATTCTTCTCATTGTCATTAAACCCCACACTTAAGAGTCCACCCGTTCCATTCCAAACAACTTTATTTATTAGATTTGAATTGAAATTTATTTGACATAAAAAGAAAGTTCCAAACCCCTTTCCTTCTCGTCGTCACTCACAACAACTCCACCATTTCCAAGAATTTGAGCAAAAATTAGAAGAAATGTCTTCTACTGTTGGTGGGTATTTATGTGTTTTCACCCTTTCGCTATTCCTCACTAGCCTCCATGAAATCAATGTGAGTATTCATTGAACCCATAAATCTTGTTCTTGATCCCGTGCTTCTTTTTTTCTCAATTGGTTATTGATTTTGCAGGGAAATGGGTTTTTAGAGAATGCCACGGCGGTGGAGATGGTGCCGCTAGTCGAGCCGGGCAAGGCGGAGATGGTGTTGATGTTGAACGAGACCCGGAGGAAGCTTGGGAGTTTTCAGATTTGCTCACTTTGCACTTGCTGTGGTGGTGCCTCCAAAAGCTACTGTTTGCCTTCTCCTTGTTGCTATGCCATCAATTGTAACATACCAAACAGGCCCTTTGGTTATTGCTCTTTCACTCCCAAGACCTGTAATTGCTTTGGATGCCATCTCTAAACTCATGTTTGGTAAGTTAAACTCGACTAAACCTTACTCGACTCGACTTTTTGAGCTCGATTTAGTAACGCGTACCAAACATGGTATTAATTTTCTTTATAATAAATAATGTGTGGGAGTGGGACTATCAAATGTGAAAGGTAAGAAAAGAGTGTCTGTTGATAGAGTAATTGTTCGAGGATTTGTCCCCTCTTCTCCTTTTCCTTTATCGCTCTTTCCATACGGTTCAAAATTTGCTTGAACTAGCAATTATTTATATATTAATTATGATATACTTTTGTGATTTCAAGTGTAATAATTTAATGTTGGTTTGTAAGAAGTTGGGGCATGATGTCTATTGCAGACAGTGCATGTTCTTGCGTGGAATGTGACACTACTGATGAGTGAGATTAAGATATTATTTTGTTTCCATTAATTATTTATTAACCATCAATTGGCATTTATTCATTTTATCATGTACCAGAATTGCTGTTCGAACTTCTTGTCTATTTGGCTTATCTTCCAACAATTATGATATTTGTACAATCATACTTGACAATAATGATTGGCAATGCTGGTATTTTAAAAATTCAGGACATTGATTTTAATTTTTTTTTAAATGAATAAATGTGATGTTGTCAATCAATATTGTCAAATTAGATTGTACATGTAGCATGATTTATCTTTCAATGTATATTTGATATATCGACCCATCCCATCTTAGCTGATGGGATGATGCCGGTGATGTGCAGATGTTTAAAAATATATTAAGCCCTGTTTGAGCCTTATTATTTTTCTCATTCTCATTTTTCTACTAATTTTCAATAACATATTTTTCAATAAAATAATATTTTCCATCACATCAATAACATTTCCTTCTTTTTCAATCACATATTCCCCATCACATTAACGGTAAAAATGCATTCTTACTCTCAAAATGTGCACTAAACAGGGGCTAAGGCAGCAAGTTCGGATCAACATATCTCAACTTGGGTGATAGAATTGAGTTTTGTCGTTCGATATGTCTTAAGTCTAATTTTACTTGTTTTCAATGCATTTATTGGAAACATACATTATTGTTTATATTAAATTTGAAATAATAATACATGACATTCATAATAGTCATTGATTTTTACTACACACTTTCATATTATTAGCCAAATTTTGACACGTGGGTGATGGGAGGGACAATATACATATAGCTTAATTGTATTGAAAAATAGTCAAGCAAGTGAAGGACACGTTTGACCTTAATTTAACACGGTCCATTCAATAGCTAGCTAGGATTAGGGTTGGACTCTTACATACAGCTGTATGCATATTTGGACATAAAAAAGTAAAGAAAGGACTCGTGAATGACTATATGCTATTTTGACATAAAAAAGTAAAGAAAGGGCTCGTGAATGACCTGATCCCGACCCCATGCTGCAAATGTGATTCTATAGAGTTCTTGTATCGTTTCAAAAAATGAATAATTAAATAATTTGGAGGGCGTCAAAATTCAGTTTGGTCTAGAATTAAAATGATAAGCAAAAAAATGAGTTCCAATTATTGATGTGTTGTTACTGTATTATTGGTTCAATTCAAGCTGCAACTACTATTAAGGTGGGTGGGTGGTAGTTGGAGACCAGCTACCAGTTGCTACCTTAGTTGCAATTTTTATTTTATTTTTTGCTTTTTCGAAGATATAGGTTTTACTCCTAATAATTTGTAACTATTTCAAATGATTTAGTCCTGGTTTAGTTTAGCTAAAAAAATATAATTGAAATTGTCAAAGTCAACAATGAATTCTAATAGCACGTCCATTAGGATCCATAATTTTTTGACAATATATTATATTAATTTTTATTAAAATTTATTAAAAATTTAAATCAAACGGGGGCTAATGCGGCTATGTAATATATTTGTAAGGGTAATATTAGTAATTACCTATGGGGGATAGCCTTTGCACGCGAGTGGGGAGGGTTACATCTTATAGTCACTCATCTAGTGGTGTATCACCTTGTTTGGCTATGTTAAAATTTTCTATTTCTTAATTTTAATCATACGTTCTTCAAATAAAATAATATTATACACAAATTTAAAACTTTTTCGTTATGTTTCAACCGCACATTCTCACATAAATTACTGTTCCAAAATTTATAAATTCTACAAAATGGGAGCCAAACAGTGACATAGATCTATGTACACATTGAGATAGGGTAGATTGTAACGGTTGTATCATAATTTCAGTTTTTTGAAATCTAACCACGGGTGACGGGCTCGTTGGGAAGTTAAAACATGTTTTTGAGATTAAGAGGTCCTTTCAAAAATATGTTTGGATAATTTTATACAAGAATTTGTCTGACTATAAAAGTTTTTAGATGAAATTTATCGTCAACTTTATTACTTAAAAATTTGATTTTATAGTTGTGCATAGTTTGTCATCTCTATGCAATAAATAAACAAGATGATATCTACGAAATACATAGAATCGAGTATACATTCCACAAATTTCTTTAAAATAAAATTAACCTCTACGATTATATGTCAGTATATTAAACTACAACACTTCCTTCAGTGTTGAACGAAAAAAGAAAGTACCTAAAAAGGTAATAAACAAATTTAATATTTCTTGTTCTCTTTGCAGAAAATTCTTGTATAAACAATTTAATCTGTTAATGAATTATGAATTAGAGAGTGGTCTGTGTCCCTTGTTCTTTTTCTGGGTACGGATTTGCCCGACACTCGTCCTCTTCGACCGCTTTCTTCCATCGATTTTTGAATATCTTGTACTCGTAATATGACTGTCTTCTCACGTGATAAAACTCGTGTTATATAAAATGACACATCATGGTACGGCATTGTCATTCGCAATCGACCAAGCTAGTCTCATTTGCCTAATATCTTTAATAACAATAAGCTATGATGTCATTTCCTTGGTAAACTTACTTCAACTCTCTTATTGATTGCATGAGAATGGACTTGAGAAGTATATCCACTCGACGCTGATTTTGTCTGCATCAGTTGAAGTTAATAGCTAAGATTCATATCAAACTTGTGCTTATATACCATGTTTGGTAAACTCGACTGGATAGTACACAAAAGAAGTTGAATTCAGCCAATGCAACATAGGAATATATGATCGTAGAAATCAGTCAATCACCTCATTTTGTGGTTCTCCTAGTGTTGGGATACCAAGATGAACAATGTATTTTGCATATACGACTCCTATATTTTTTGTTCATTCGCCCTATTCACGAGCATGCCAAATAATTATGTGAAAATTTTCAAACTATCAAAATCGTCCTCCTTGTGATTAAGCATCATCACATATCTAAGTAGTTCAATGTACTAGAAGTTTTTATGCAAAACTACAACGGGATAAGTATCTAAAGCATATTTGACACATAATACTCGACTTGAATCATGTACCCCACACACCGCCAGGCAGCCTTTGAGAACACGGGGGCCATCACTTCTATCGACCTGCAAAATAGACTTATCTTCACCTAAATAGACCCGACAAAGCTAACAAAGATCAACTTTCAACAGTCGTAAATAAAGTAAATAAACTCTACCCGGTGCACGAAGGAGCATAACTATTTTCATCGCAATGAATTCCTGTACTTAGTTTGTAAGCTCTCCTGCGATATTTTAGCTAAAGAAAATTATGACCTACAGCCAACGGAAAAACTCGCTGAATGGTTTAGCAAAATATCACCTCATTTAAATGCAGGAAACAAGTTTTTTTTTTTTTTTTTAAATCTGAATTTAGGTCTTCAATACATGGGGTATTAATAGTATTACTGAAGAAAAAAGAAGCTAAAATTTTGTTTATAATATCGTCAAGTCATGTCTTCTATTGCAGCAAACAAAATGTGCACTAAATGACTTAGAAAATGCTCTCAGTATGTACTGAATTAGGCCGTGCAGGTAACAAGTTCATCTGCCAAATATATCAAGTCACCTGTGCACCTTTTATCTTCTCCCCTTGCAGTAAACAGATGATGCACCTCAGATTTGCCAATATCGAAGGCCGGTTGTGATATTTCAAGCCCTTTGTCTTTCACAATTGATACATTCGTGTTGAAATTATTGTTCAAAATCAATAAAAAAGGGATTTGGAATGAAAAATGGATTTGGAAGCCAAAAATTTGCACTATGTGACTGCATAGTCCAAGAGGAACGCGGTCGCATATGTTTAAAAAATAGCCGTTGGACTGGCTTCCTTGTTTGAATTTTTGGTGGCTTTTGGTGCAATGCAACTTTTCAGGGATTTTTGACACCATTTTATGGGTGTTGATTGAGACCTATATATAGATGTCTAATAATCAACACAAATTACATTAAAAAACAATATTGAAATCATTTGAAATTACATTCCAATACAAAATAGAAAAGATAAAATTCTTTTCATTCATATTCATATTCAAATTCAAATTCTTCCTTGTGTTCTTGAAGTTTTGGTAGAAAATACCAAGTGTTTAAGTGTTTTTTTATTACAAGATTTGATAAATCCTACAAACTATTTGCCAAAAAATCCTTTAAGCACCAAATTTCAACCCGAGAGGGGGCAAATATCGTTTGAGGACAACGATATAATTATCGTGTTTAGGCCTTTTGATTCTTCTTTGATAATCACGATTATTTGTTTCTGGTTTCTTCTCCAACCCCTTCAAGTGGAAGAGCAATATTTTCCTACAATACCTACAAAAGACGCACGTGTTTTAAGCAAAACACCGTGAAAGCCATCCCTGAGACCCAGTGGGGGATTCCTCAACTATGTTAAGAATAATTCAGTTTTTGACTACCATTTTAGTTTGATTTTGAGCAGGGAAAACGATTATCAAAATGTGAATAGTTACCAAGAATGTCGAGTTCGAAGAAAGCATTATAGATAGTTTACCTTTTGAACCATCTGATGTATAGTTTCCTTTTGCTTTATCTCAACAGCAATAGCAAATAAACTTCTAGAAGAATATGTGTTCTGTATTTAATTGAAAAAGGTTCTAAAATAAGTATAATTTAGGAGTTACAATCCTTGGAACAAAAAAGAAGCAGCCAAAATATGGTCGTGTTTCTAAACCAAATTATAATCCAAAAACGAATTCTTCCATTAAACCTTGAAGGAAAATGATTTTTCCCACAAGTTTGATTCGCCCTCTAACCTTAATATATAGATACTGAATTTCAGGTCCGACACACGATCAGTTAAAGAAGATTTTGAGGGAAGAACAAACCTTGCATGTACCGTATTTAGAATTGCTCCCTTGTAAGCCTCATATCAAAAAATTCTGCACAAAAATTCCGAGTTAGCTACATCTAACATAAACTTGAGTTCTTGAGCAAATATGGAGGAAGAAATCTAAGAGAAACATCAACTCAGTTAACATTTTTGAGGATATTCAGTGTTTGCCCTATCGCTTTAAATACAAGAGGCCATAGGCAATGATTCAACAAAAACTCTGAATGCATGTTAGAGTCCGTTTGATTGCAAGAATGAAAAATATGTGGAAAGTGTTGGGTTTTAATACCCAATA